>OX155966.1:12481955-12669780 GCA_944548615.1 Micropterix aruncella
ATATATATATATATATATATATATATATATATATATATATATATATATATATATATATATATATATATATATATATATATATATATATATATATATATATATATATATATATATATATATATATATATATATATATATATATATATATATATATATATATATATATATATATATATATATATATAATATATATATATATATATATATATATATATATATATATATATATATATATATATATATATATATATATATATATATATATATATATATATATATATATATATATATATATATATATATATATATATATATATATATATATATATATATATATATATATATATATATATATATATATATATATATATATATATATATATATATATATATATATATATATATATATATATATATATATATATATATATATATATATATAGATATATATATAAATATATATATATATATATATATCTATATATATATATATATATATATATATATATATATATATATATATATATATATATATATATATATATATATATATATATATATATATATATATATATATATATATATATATATATATATATATATATATATATATATATATATATATATATATATATATATATATATATATATATATATATATATATATATATATATATATATATATATATATATATATATATATATATATATTTATATATATATATACAGGGTTATTGGTTATTAGAAGTATTCCTTTTAACAGTTCATAGAAGAGGTCTATTGCAGTCGATTTAACCATATAATGCCTAATGCAAAAATGAAGCATTCCTGAGATATTTAAAATTTTAGTTTTTTTTAAAAACAACTGACATCTTTCTTTAAAAAAAATAATTAAAAAAAACTACGTATTATTTTAATATTCCTTTATTGCTTTTGGGTTGGTGACATCCTAAAAAATAAATATTAGCTATGGAATGTACATTATTAAAGTTAATTTTGTCACTATGCTCGAAAACCTTTGAAAACTAATAAAAAAATGCGACATATTTACACAAAAATGCATGTTTAAAACTAAAAGTCACAACACTATTTTTTATGCATATTAGCTTAAAAATATCAGCATCTTATTAGCTTTCGAATGAAGTATTACAACCCCAAATCGACAATGGAATGACAAAAATATGACCAAAACAATAGGTGTAGGTACAACCAAATGTTTAAAGGTTAAATATTGGAAGCACATCTTCTACAAACAAATTTTAAGTTTTAATTGTAAAATCATTATTTAAACAATTTCGAAACCTAATTTCTATTAAAACCCTTAAGTTTAACAATTACTATGAATAGAATATGTTACACAATAAATTATTTTTGGCTTAAAGTTGGATAAATCTTACTATTTTTAGCATAAAGTTACAGTTTTAGCATAAAGTTAGAGAAATCTTACGATTTTAACTTGTGGTGGGAGAAAAATATTTTTTTTTTCATTTATTTACTACAGTTCATTTTCAAAATGACCACCTCTATTTCGCAAACATACACGCATTATTTTACGCAGCTCACTTTTGACTACCTTAGTAGTCAAAGTGTTTCTTATTTGTTGAGCTGCATTTATTATGCGTTTTCTTAGCTCATTCACGGTGGGGACAGGAAACCCATCACGGTAGACCAACGACTTCATGTGAACCCAGACAAGTCCATGGGTGTTAAGTCAGGAATCCGCGTTGACCAGGGTATCGGGCCGCCCCTGCCAATCCATCGATTGGGGAACTGAAAAAAGATAATGGTAACTAACAAGAAACTAATAACCGAGTATTTTTTTGTAACTCTAATGTAAAAAACACCTAATTACCTTGTCGTCTACGGACGGTGCCAGTCTCCCGAAGCCGATGATAAACACTATCGAAAACACGACATCGGGTATTCGGCGATTTCGAAATTGAGCCGCGTATTCACGACGGGCAACTGCAGAGTTGCCTCTGGCTAATCCGTAGTGATACAGGATATCTGCATATGCTTCATTTGTGAAGGAACGTCTTCTTTCTCTTTGAGCCATAACCAGTCCTTATAACAGATCACAATTTGAATCGCCAGGAGGGCAATCAATCACAGAAATCAGTTCACAAGTCGTCCCGCACCTCTCCTTCCCTTCGTCGTCCCGCACCTCTTCCTACTATTATTTTGATCATATTTTTGTCATCCCTTTGTGGATTTGGGGTTGTAATACTTCATTCGAAAGCTAATAAGATGCAGATGTTTTTAAGCTAATATGCATAAAAAATAGTGTTGTGACTTTTAGTTTTAAACATGCATTTTTGTGTAAATATGTCGCATTTTTTTATTAGTTTTCAAATGTTTTCGAGCATAGTGACAAAATTAACTTTAATAATGTACATTCCATAGCTAATATTTATTTTTTGGGATGTCACCAACCCAAAAGCAATAAAGGAATATTAAAATAATGCATATTTTTTTTTAAATTAATTTTTTAACGAAAGATGTCGGTTGTTTTAAAAAAAAACTAAAATTTTAAATATCTCAGGAATGCTTCATTTTTGCATCAGGCATTATATGGTTAAATTGACTGCAATTGACCTCTTCTATGAACTGTTTAAAGGAATACTTCTAATAACCAATAACCCTGTATATATATATATATATATATATATATATATATATATATATATATATATATATATATATATATATATATATATATATATATATATATATATATATATATATATATATATATATATATATATATATATACATTATATAGCATCGACGATGCTGCAATTGATAATTCAAGATTCGAAAAACTGAAAAAAACCTTCACCAAAATTATTTGTGGAGAGAAACTTTCTGTGTAACAGAGCTGTTTACATAAACAAGCGGAATGTACAGTAAATTATTACGTGTAAACAGAGTGGTGTAACGGATGACGAATGGGTTATCCCAGCTTGATCAAATTCTAAATATCGTTATTCGTTTTTTTTGCGCTTTATATATGCAATATATTCATCCTAAAGGAATCTTACATCAATTTGTCAGAGCGGCATTGTTTTAGTACAGGTTGGGATAAAAAGTACAAAAGCTACTCTTTGTATGAGTGCATTGCTCTCGGAGGCAGCATTTCACTGCGTATTTTTGCTCTGCAGCGATGCAGTCCATGCTTAGGGGTGAAGGAATTAAGAGTTAAAGTTACGGTTATCAGACGTTTGTAATATTTGTTTTATATTATATTATTGATTGTAAATACAGCATTATAAATCAGTATAACAATATTATAAAATTAGCTTTACATAAGGCCATAAAAATTACATCACATATTCAGTATTAAGCATTCTGCATTCGCTTTATTTATGACCTAAGAATATTTGCATTTTTCCTCCGGTTTACGATCCCCTCCAGGCCGCGACGCGATGCTTGTCAAGCATGCTTGATCTTCTAGAGAGCCCATTAAGTTACGTGAATAAAGATTGTAGAATACGCAATGTCGAAAAAAGATTAATTTTGAGAATTATTCAAGTTCTGGCTGAAAAAATTTAATTCTTTTAGGTTAGTTTGGAATTTTGACAAGATCTGGATGGTTTCAAGGTTCTATTTGTAAAACACAAAAAAATCATAAAAAACTTTGATGGGGATATTTTCTGCCATAAGGTCTGGCATTAAAAAATAAGTCTGGCAATACTTTTTTTTTGTAAAAAATCATACTAAAAAATAAGAAATTACTTAGTGCTAATCGATCTACATATTTTTACATAATATTACAAGTTATATTACTTGTTATTCTGCCTTCCACTTTTCTTTCTGTTTCTAGTGTTCAATAGGCAGAACATTTTGAATAGCAATCTGGACAGATGAAGGTAGTAGACAGAGCTGGAATTTAAAAAAAGTAGGTACCGAAAAAAGTTGACACTTTTTTTTTTGGCAGTTCTTTCAAGTAAAGAAATGCATAGAAACCGTTTGACGTTTCGCAAGTGTACGCAATATATTCAAGATGAATATTTTTTTTAAATTTATTTTTGATTTGATTTGTATCAACTAAAGAAAGTTCTATGCGACCAAGTAGGGTTGGAGAGAAAAGTCGGCAACCCTACTGCAGTCGTAACAACGTCTAACTAGGACAAATTTGAATGTAGTGCTGCTCCTGAGGGAATAGATAGCGCAAGTGGCCATACGGGCTACGGCAATGTGCATGCATACGACAACCTTTTTCTCGGCTAAGTGGTGGACTCCTATAGATAAAGTTACAAGCTTAATTCCCAGGAGGATATTACATCCTCATATGAAGATAATAAGACAAGTTCACCTATTAGTATTTACAACCTCTAGGTATCAGTAAAATTGGGAGTAAGTACTGAATATGAAAGCATTCCGGTGTACACATAAATTCAAATAAGCGTAGTGTTATCATGCATCACTAGAGAGCGCTGTGCTCCATTTAAAGCGTAATTACGATCGAACGAGTTAAAACAATGTTGAAATGTTCATCTCGCGTGGAAAGTGGAAAGTATTTCTCTCTGGAGCCAGAAATATTTTTCGCTCATAAGCCACGGATTCCTTCAAAAACAGATTACTGTATTTTCATTTTAATTAAAATACAAGGATAAAATCTACCCCGATTGCGGTTCCATAGTAAGATAAAATATAATTTAGATATAGCCAAAAATATTTGAATACTGACAAAAATGGTGTAATTTGCGACAGCCATATTTTTATACTTTTAGTTTCGAAATTTAGGAATCACAATTCGACTAGAATCTAGATACACGCGTTAATTCAGGATCACAATTCGACGAGATACAACTAACATAATTTAAAAACAAAACGATTATACACATAATAACGTAAAATTTAACGAGATGATTAGGTTGGACCTTGCTTAAAAAGTCTTTGTCCTCGGGTAGAATAGCAAAATCTTATCTTTTCATATCGATGTGAAAGTAACCGTTATTCATAATTTTAACAGCATTTTTTTATAAACCTCCGTGTACACGTGATGTGCATTTCACTTTAGAATTTTATTTCGCTTGAAAATATAAATTATAAAACCTCATATAAACAAGGGAAGCGAACGGTTTCGTTCGGATTGTGCCATATGACCTGCTCGTTATCTTGGTTCGGCTCAACTCACGGTTCAACTTCCTTTCGGTAGCCTTCTCGAAGAAGGACAAACCTGGAAAGGACGAACCTGGAAAGAACAATTAGTATCGGATTCTTTGGAGGAAGACCTCGGGTGCTGCTGGGTGGATTGCGCATCGTGCGGCGTTAGCCAATCGACTGGGTAATCCGGCAAATGACCGGGAGGGTCTGTAAAGGGACTGATACGTTTCCTAAGCAGCGGGGTGTTAGCCTTTGACCTGATGTCAGCTACTCTTGAAACGACCCGTTGGACACCCGATCTCATGCAAGTTTTACGGACAAAGAGCGCCACGGTCTGCGATAAATTCGAACTAAATTATCGCTAACATCGGGTAGAGGCCGCGCAAGCGACTTTGAATCCATGACCAGACTGGAGGACGGAGAAATCCGGTAAAATCTGGTAGTGAGGCCGTGGGGTCGGCCCGCTGGCCGGTGGAGCTAGATAGTGAAACGTCTTGGTCCGCCAAGTCTTAACGCTCGCTGCATGGAAGATAAAACGACATGACGTCGTTAAAACATTCTGGGGTTCGTCCTTTGTATTGAAACCCACAGATAAAATATAAACATGATAAAATGGATTTACCACTTAAAGTTTGTAGCATCCAACCTTCCGGCGAAGTTGCAACCATCTTTGTCATGTATGCACGAATGCAGGCATGCAACTATCACATCTACTATTTATTCGTCGCGATTCTCTAGCCGAGTTTTTCTGCGCGATAACGAAATCGCAAAATGAATGCGGTGACAGTAACGAATGCACTGCGGAACGCGAATTCGTGATATGCAGGCCAGTCTAATATAGATGTTTAATATAGATGACGCGTTTTTTAGCCGCTTTAATTAAGGATTGTTATTCTGCGGCTTTTCACTGGGTGGACCCGATTGCGTTTCTTTGTAAACTAAAACTGAAATTAGTTCAAGCGAACGAGATAGAGCAATACGTTACAGCGAAATAGAAAACGAACGATCGTTGATAAAAAATACCTGTCGTACTTATACCCGTCCAAATAGATTTTAACACATTTCATGTGGTGTTAGATTCAAATTCTTAGTTTTAATGCGAAAAAGTGACAACCGTTCATTTTACATTACGCTCTAGGGTATTGCCGGTTCGCTCACATCTAGTTCACATGAACTATTTCCCGAGTTTAGTTCACGAAGAAACGCAATCGAGCCCAGTGTGTTATTTCAAACGTAAGGTCGTAGGTCGTAACATGAATCATGTTGAAGCTACAGCATATTATTATTAAGCAATAACCGTAAGGAACATGTTAATACATATAATCGAGTAACGCTGTTTCAACAAAATTCCTTGCAATTCAACAACATTACATAATTAATCTGTATAAAACCGTTATAACAAAATGGTACTGTAATAAGAAATCCAACACTTTTCTCAGTGTAGTTGAGCAAAAATTTGGCCAATGCGTCAGAAAATAGAACAAGGGGAAGGAAACTCTATCATGCATCTTACAAGCGTTGGAGAACGCAGGTTTATACAGATTAATGATGAGTAACCAGAAGGCGCTTCGTAGAAAAATCCTTCAAGAACATATGCTGACAAACAACAGTGCTATCTCGCAAAAGTCTTTGACTCATCGCATCAGAATCCCTCTTTGCTTAAGCCAAACCGATCATACTCCGTAATAAACGCTCCCTCATTAAGCATAATCGATTGTTGAGAAAGCTAAGGAGCGAGACCGAAAGGCATTCCGCGCTAGTCGGTGATTATTCTCGAGTAATTCCGGCGAGTGAGTTGCGAAGGCGTTGGGCCGACGCGGCAGGTCGGAAGTGGTGGTTTCGCGGGAATTTCCGGCCCCCATTTCACTTCCGGCGACGCCACCGGAAGACGCCTCACCGCACGGCCGCGTCGGTCTGCTCATACAATCGCGGATGACACATGTTTCATAATGGTATACTCACACGTATTAACGAAGAAACGGTTCTGTCACCCCAAGACTTTCCCGGCAAGAAGCCTAGGAATGATTTCATTTGAATATTAATTTCATAAATAAAATAGACGAGCGCCCTTTCTCGGCCAGCAAACGAACCCGGTTGGATTCCATTGAAATGCCTCGGGTGGCGCCGTTCGTTCTCGGTTAAGGTCGTGGTTGTTTCAAATGCCAACATACAGCGCGATAATTTGATCAAAATGCAGAGCGGAATTTAAATATTATTCGTTTGGTTTGTATATGAGATAGTGTAGTATGTATATGAGAGCAAGGACTGCCGAATATGTGGCGAAGAACCTGAAGACAGCGCACTCATCGTTGGTAACTGCCTAGGCCCCACCGCAAAGAGACACATCAAAAGATACTGGGACGAGCCTTTCTCGAACCCAGCGATCTGCCCAACTTGAAGGTCAGTGATCTGTATGGACTGGTAAGCCGTACCGGGCTTCTAGCAAACCACTGACTCAAACACAAAGTGGGTAGTTACAAAAGATTTTATAATTCCAGGTGAAGTCAAGGGCTGGAGACAAGACCCCCACTCCTTTAACTACTAGTAGTACTTGTATATGAGATATTTCAACCAAAATTTCTCACTATGATTTTGGCCCAATAAGGCAACTGTGTACCAAATTTTAAGTATCTATGTCCATTATGTCGCGATTGAAATATGACTAGTGTGCCCCTTGGTGGATCAATTTAACCACAACCTTTTCAACTCTTGCCATGACCAAATGATGTCAGCATGCCAAATTTGAGACAGACAGACAGTCACACAGACAGATTTCCACCTGGAAATGGTCTTAATCGTCTTAGGGGGAGGGGGGGGGGGAGGGCCTAACATTGATATTTCAGTCTTCATCCCGTTTTTTTGTGCGTTCACAATACTTTCCTTTTATGTTGGTTGGTGGATCCAAAGAGTAAAATAAACGCGGATTTCTTGATAATTCCAATGTATGGTTACATGAAATTATCCAATGTATAGTTACAATATTCCAATATATGATTACAATAATTCTAAGTAAGAGTTTAATCGCATACCTTTCGGTCTGTCATATTCCCCAGCGACGGCGCTGGGAATGATAACAATGAATATAGCATAACGATGGATGATTAGTGCGGCGAGATATTGCAGACCTATGGTAATAAATCACTAAAATGTTCGCTTTGCAGTACATATTTCGAAACAGCAAAGTTTGTGTTCATAAATTTCGGTCGGGGATAACGATGATTTCACTCGATGAAACTCAAGGTTAGTCATATTCTGCAGTTGTCGTTACGTTATAGAACACATCATTCAGACCTTTAAAACCAGGTGCAATGACCAGGCGATATTAAAACTATAATATGTTTATAATATTCTAAACTAAAATTTGTAATGAGTAAATAAAAGCTTGTAAAACGGGTGTGTTGCGAATGGTGCCGGTATTGACTTATTTTACTTGTATCTTACTCTGCTGCTTCCCTGTGTATCTTACTCTGCTGGATATAGCTTTCTCCCAAAACTTTACACACTAGGCTGAGAAGCGGTTAGCGCTTTCTCTAAAGATACTGAGGCTGGAGTGACAAGATGAGCATTGCATATTGGGTCTGGGAGGCATTTTTTTCAATGGGAAACTCTTAACATAATGAATAAATAAGATAAAATAACTTATAGCATTTTCGTTTAGAGAAAATTATTCCACATTGAATTAAGCAGTAGGTACCGTGAAAAAAACACTTTTATTTCAACTTTATAGTATTTATATTTTTTTCTCAGTAGTAAAACCCTAAATAAAAACAGATTCATATGATTTTCAATTAATATTTATGCGTAGAATAATACAAAAATCTTGTTATATATATAAAAAGAAACTTATCACTTTTCTTGTTCAGTGTGTTATACAGAATCACCCGTTAAAAATCTCAAGCATATCGAACACACTGTATAATAATATATCAATGGGAAATCGCATGATCTGAAACTGCAAATAAAGCTGGCCGTCTACAAAGCGATCGTCCTACCAATATTGTTATATGCATCTGAAACGTGGTGCCTCTACAGGAAAGAGATTAAAAAATTAGACGTCTTCCACATGAGGTGCCTCCGAAACATCCTGAGGATAACACGGGAAGACCGTGTGTCAAAGACAGACGTGTTACGACGGACGAAAATGCAGGGCATGGAAGCTATGCTCATGAAAGCTCAGCTGAGGTGGTGTGGGCATGTAGTGCGTATGAAAGACGACCGCCTCCCGAAAGCCGTGTTTTATGCCCAACTCCCAAAAGGCGCACGCAAAGTCGGCGGACAGCACCTACGCTACAAAGAGGTATTAAAAAGGCACCTAACCGCCAGTGGTATTCCACCTGAGAGCTGGGAGAGGGCTGCTCACAAACGCAGCGAGTGGCGCTCCACGGTGACCACAAAAATTAAAAAGTTTGAGGAAGCCCGGCTTGTAAACCTCGACTCAAACCGCCAACAGCGCAAAACTCGTCCGAAGCCCACTTACACATACACTTACAACAACTGTGGTGAACTCTACTGTAGTTGTTGTAATCGGACCTTTAAAAACAAACTGGGATTCACGAGTAACTTCCGCGCCCATCTTCGACGTAGTCCTGTCAACCAAGAGGTCGCCGTCGTCGGATCACGATGAGGAGGACATCATCATAATATTAGTTTTGTCCATATTTTCCCAAAAGCAAGCATAGTAGGTATTGTTTATTAGGTATTAATTGTCCGGGCTGGTCAAATGGCCGGGCCAGGTTAGGACACGTCTCTCCAAAAATGTTTCCTTTAGAGCGGAGGTGGCTGTTAACCTTATAGCAACTGCTCTTGAAGCGACCATTTGGCCACCCGATCCCGGGTTAATAAGGCAAGCAGAGAATTCCATAGTCCACGATAGATTCGGTATACACTGTATCACCGCTTCATAAGGGAGAGAAACGCGAAAGTGACCTTAACCCTGTAACCAGTCGGGAGGCAGGAGGTATCCTAAAGGTTAATTCTAGATGGAGATATTCTTCCAAACCGGTAGTCAGAGGGCGACGCTGCCCGCTGGGTACCTTTCCTGGCGTCTCGCCGTTAGGCGTTGGCCTCTGACAGGCTTGTTGGCGGAGCTACACAGTAGATTGTTTTGTCTCTAAGTCTTCTACGTTAATCCCACGGCTGAAAGAACGATAACATATCGTTTTATCAGCCTGGGGTGACGGGTTCGCCCATTGTAGTCGACACCGCCCTACTGATGGTAAATTCCAGACCGAGATATTCTTCCAAAACTAGTAGACAGGGGGCGAAACTTCTCGCTGGGTACCTTACTCGGTGCCTCGCCCTAAGGTTTGGTCTCTGTCGAGCTCGTAGCTTTGCTAGACGGTAGGTTTGTACCGTCGAAAAGTCTTTTACGCTCATTCCACGGCTGAAAGATCACATATCGTTATACCAGCCTGGGGTGACGGGTTCGCACTGTTGTAGTCGACATCGCCTAACAAGTACCATATACTTACAATTAATGCCCGTGCGTAGTTATTAGAGCCCGACGCGCACGACGCACGTGTCCGGAAGTGTTGGGGCAAATTAGCCCGGCGCGGCCGGCGTGTCGGCTTATCGGGGGAAACGGGGGCTGATAGTCTCAATGACGGAGTGTCCTCGGGGGTGTCGTAGATTAGCATCAAGCCCGCCGCTCGTCGCCGCCCGGGGACCGGCGAATTTTCACTTTCGCTCCAACACCTGCCGCGGGGCGAGGCGGGGGCTGGCTCGACCGTAAATCCGCATTTCATTTAGCGGGCCGTAACTCTCTGGTAACTTGATTTGTGGCTGGTTTAATTCAAACTTGACGCGCGGAACTCTCGCGGATATTGATCACCTAAGTGAACATTCGTTAGATCAGTAGGTACGGAGTATTTAGCGATAGTTTATCCTGTTTCGGGTTAGAGCGCAATACGGTGCTAATTAATAAGAATAAGAACAATTTTTTTTCGAAATGAAATTCCCAAGAAGGCTATATAGAAATCTTCCTAATTAGCTAGGTACTGAAGTTATATATCGATATGACCGCTGGACGGGGCGCGGAAATGATCACAATAAACGAATAACCAGCTGTTGTCAGTTAGGAAACTTATTTCTTTTTCTTTATAATTTTTTGGAAAACTTAGTATCCTTGAGAAATATAGTAGTAAACATATGTAATTATTATTAGGCTCTTAGAATATCATCGCTTATTAAATTATTTAAAGTACGATTATATATATTTTGACATTTATTTTAACGCCCCCTATTGGGCGTTAAAATAAATGATCCCTTTTGAACGTTATAAAAATTAATACTGGCAGGCACATTAACAATTTCTGTTAGATTTAGAAATATGGAATAAGTTGCGAGTTCTGCCAGGAAAGTGGAAAGGAAACTTACTGACCGAATCAGGAAAATCTAGGTCATTGTTGAATTAAAATTTGGTCTGAAATGTTGGTCCGTAACAAAAGCTATCGTTACTGTAACGCAAGCCGCAAAGCTGTGGCCTCCGCTCACATCTTGATTCAGCCATGAAATTAAAACCACCTTTAGACAAGACAGCCTGTTGCTCGCGCGCCCCCTGTTTCCCCTTAATCCATTTCCCATCCCCTTTTCCAACAGAGGGACGCGCCATTCCCCTTCCGCAAACATTTCCCGAGGTTGACATCGGTGACACAATCATGAGGACACAATGGCGGGAAATGGGATTGATTTGGAAACGCTTAATTTGGTTTAAAAGTAGAGGAAATACTTAGGGTTAATTGTTTGATCCTTGTTAATAGGAAAAAATCTATGATAATAGTTAAAATCAGCAGGGTTGTGAAGCCAGCAACAAAAATTTGTACGAGTTTTGGTAAAGCTTATACTTGATTAGACAGTATTTTGACCATAAAATTCCGGGGAAAGTCAGTAGACCAGATTCGAGGACACTTGGCGCTGGCGTACTAGGAAAGGTATGATTTTAATTAGAACCCCCAAAGTTGTTCGGAAAAGCTGAAAATTATCAGTAGACACTGGGCTCGATTGCGTTTCCTCGTGAACTAAAATCGGAAGTTAGCTCATGTGAACGAGACAGGGCAATATGTTAGAGCGGAATCTGAAATGAAGGGTTGTCACTTTTTCGCATTAAGACTACCCACCAAAGCCAAAGAAGCTGAATCTATGACCGCACGAAATGTGTTCAAACTTATGCGGTCGACTATAGGTTCGACAGGTAGTTTTGAAGCGAGAAAATCGTCGATCGTTCGTTTCATATTCCGGTTCTAACGTATTGCTCTATCTCGTTCGCTTGAACTAATCTCAGATTTAGTTCACGAAGGAACGCAATCGGGCCTAGTGGATGGAATAAAAAACTCGAAATATATGGTCATACTGCTTCATAGTCGAACGCGTGGCGTCGGAATCTTCATACCATTATATTGCGCGGGACAGCAGACCGATGCGTCATGGACCGATGCGTGACATATATGGATATGCTGACGCCACGCGTTGGATTATGATGCAGTCTGACCATATGTTTCGAGTTCTTTATTGCATCCACTGTCTGCTGTTGAATTTTCAGCTATTCCAAAACACTTTGAGGGTAATTGAAATCACACCTCCCCTAGTACGTCAGCGCCAGGTGTCCCGGCCTGCTAAATGAACACCGAACTGAACTGATCAATGACCATTAATTAGTATAGCGCTGTATGGCATGTCACTCACTCGCTGTATGGCATGTGCTCCTCTTTCGCATGCGTATACTGTTGTTGTTAAGACTTTTGTTTAGTTGCAGCGTACGCTACGACGGATTATTTCGATACAGAACAGTTTATTATCGAAATTCAAAGCAGACCACCTAATTGGGATAGTTCCTCGCCGAATTTTTCTAATAGAGATGTGAAAATAAATGTCGCGATTCGGGTGTCTACCTGGTGTCTAATCTGGTGTCTCGACTTGGTAGCTCAAAGACACCACGGTGCGCGACTGGTTGAGCCGCCATGGTGTCCCAGTGGAATAGGGCCCTTAGTGTTATATTTTTTCTGATACTTCTGGAAAATGTTAAAGGATTAGTTACTGTTTCTTTACAAAAAAAATGTACTTTCGGCCAAATTTACAAAGCCAATTTTATCTAATTGCAAGGATCAATAATAATTACTATTTAGTTTTTGAATTAAAATAATCACGTCTTTTTAAAAAAATGGTGAAAACAAATCAAATGCAGTTTATTGTCTTCAAAACCTTTTACATAGTTGTTTAGACATTAGTACAGAATACTTAGAATAGCCGCTTAAGATAAAAATAATTTGAAAAATCGTTACTTAAGGTTTTTAATTGTCTCGCCACATAATTTATAATTATCGTATTAAACACTTAAAACTAAAAAGGAAACCAGGTGATTTTTGACATGATATTGTAAAAAAGATATAGTACAACATTTTGACGTAAGAATTATCAATTGAGTTGTCATGAAATATATAATTATATGGTCCTACAAATACAAAATAATATGGATTATCGGAGAGAAAATAAAATAGTCGTAAATTATATTAAAATAGTCGAAAATATAACAGTCAATAAAATAGTAAAATGCCAAGCTAAATAAACAAAACCATAGTGGAAATTGTCAGTAACCTAGAATTCACTCATAACATACAATTCTCTCTCAACCATTTTTGACGTTGAAAATAAAAGGCTTCCGGAAGTCGCAAGTCACGAAAATTTAAATATTTGTAATATTTTCTTAGTAAACAAATACTATATATATATATATATATATATATATATATATATATATATATAATCAATAATCACCATCAATATAATACAAAGGTATACGACATAAAAAAACGTGGTAAACAGCTTAGGTTTCAAATTTTTTTGTCGGTATGTCTGTGTTACTCTATTAGTCCAATGGAGTGGATGATTTGTTGAGTAGCGGTGGGTCTGGACGAGGGCACTCGATATCTGTCATCTTGACGCAGTAATGAATCGCTGTCATTACCTACCTACATAATTTTCCTTATTTCTTTTAAGAAGTGTCGCTACATGTGGCTAATATCTCAAAGACGAGAAAAGGTGGCTATGTATCAGCAAAATTAAGCTCGAAATTAAATGACTAAAGATTTAGGTATAGTTTTAGGTTTTTGTATACATACAAATATTCACTGTATAAAGTAAGGAGTTGATGTTATTATTATACATTTTACATATACATTTGATGTTATTATTATACATTTTAGTGATTTCATAATTTTGAAGTTGGCAATATGCTGTAGAGAATGATAGATCATAATTTATGACAAGATATATGAAAATAAAATGGAAAATAAAATGGATGTTTATAATCAACTACACAGACAATAGAAATAATTGCATTTATATTTCTGAGCAGCAAATTTAATGTACCTGTTAGTGTGATTCTTGTATTTATAGGAAGTCGTAAATCGGAAACAAATCGTATATAAACATTGGCACGTCACCTTAGAAACGTAGGTGAGAAGTATTAACATGCGATAGCAGGTGATAAATACAATATCAATGCACTTGACGCCGCAACAAAGAAACAACTTTGCGTAAGACAGTGGTGTTTTCAAAAAAGCATTAAAATCGCATATCAAAAAAGGGTTTTCATGAAAATAGAATTATGGCTTTTGTGGGTACTTATGCGGTTTACACTAAATGTACGACAACAAAATATTTTGCTGTATATACTGTTTTTATGGTGAATGATGCACAAAATAAATATTAGCAAGTTTAGGTATACATTATATCAGGTATGGTGACAAGTGGATCGACTCAAATATGTTGAGCCGATTCTGTGTCGCGTAATATATAAAATTGAAATATGTATTTATTAACATGATGTAAATACTTAGATGTTAAGGCAAAATTAAGATAAAATACTTAAGAAATAAAATGTAAAATAATGCAATGTTATAAAGTAAAAAAAATAAAATAATAGATTAAAACGCTACTCTCTAGTCAGTGTACGCTAAAGCGCGCCTACAACTTACTAGTAATAGTACTGTCGAAAAAGTATAGATGGCATTAAAATCAGTTAACGGATGCTTACCTCAGAATATATTTTAAAGCATAAGTCAATTCCTGATTCGCAAACAGATGAAAAAAGCATGAAATTAGTTCAAATGAAAAAAATCCAGATCGCAACAAAATTAATTAAGACCACACTTGTCAAGGACTTAAACGAATATCTTAGGCTATTTGACATAAAAAAATAGTTTAGGTCACGGATTTTATGATCCAAATTTAATAAGAGCCCCAAGAAAGAATGGGACTCTTTCTAATTGCATGTAGTATTTGGTTTGCCGATTAGTTTGCCTGATGTATAGCAGTCAAAGGACTAAAAATTGCTATTTGTAGTAACTTTAAGATAGATAAGTTGTAATTAATATAGGTAACGTATATTAACTTAGTTAAGTGGTAATTTAGTTAGTTAGTTAAGTGGTAAATTAGTTAGTTAAGATAACATTAGGTCTAACGGCGATTGTGAATAACTTGAAAGCAAATTTAAAGTTAGTAGAAGCTTCCTGAAAGCCTATCTTACTGAAGCTTATAAGATTGGTCTGGCTGAAGGCTTATGCAAACGGTATAAAGTAAATGAGTAATAAGAATGATGTTTTTACCAATCGTATAGTTGGAGATATTCCATTAAAGATTGTGAGTTTATCTGGAAATTTCAGTTGTCCGGCGTGTGCCCGCTTCGGATGGGAACGACACAGGAAAAAGTATTTTGGGTCAAAAAATAACAAAGAGATCGCATGAGCCTATCTACCGAAATTATCGCATTTAATGGCTCTATAAAACTATTCAGTAAAAAGGCCCATCTCGCAGCGACAGACAGGCGCCGACATAAATTCCACGTCTATAACCACATCGTAACTGTCAAAATTTGTGATATCAGGTTTCACGACTTTCCTAAAATCCTTGACATTAGAGATCACTGTTTTCAGGAACGGCGTACGTATAGATATAATTTAAATATATAAATGTTAAAGAGCCTATACAATGTTAATGCAAAAAATTAATTTGCTTTATTCCTATCTAACTCAACATTCCTAACACAATATTATTAACCTACCATATATTTATGAGTATTATTATTTATGATTATTATATATTATTATTATTATTATCACATACCTTTTTAGATAATTTGAAATTTTATTTTTTACTAAAATTTTACTTTAGGTACTTGATTTATTTTTCACGGCATTCTTCAACGAAATTTTTTATTTAGCATTAGGCAGTACTTATACGATTCTGAGCCTACCTTAGTGCGGACGTCTCGTGCGATCCAGTTAGGTTAGGTTTAATTCATTTGTAACTAATACTATGATTTTTTGTAAATAAAGAATTTGAATTTGAATTTGAAAATGTAGAAATTAAAACTTAAGATTATATTAATCATTGATATATTATGTTACGTATTTTACCTTAATTTATAAAATTAATGTTAAAAATTTGAATTATTCCAGGAAATATAACATAGAAAATAAGGAATAAAAATGGATAAATCTGCCAAGTATTAGCGAGATAAGACCATAGGGTATAATCATAGATCACATAGGGTATTATATTGCTCAGTGCCATGATACATTTTGACAGCTAGGATTTCGATAGGAAACTCAACGTGTAGATGGCACTCAAACTTAAAAATAATAATTAATCTTCTCTTATGTTCAATATGGCGGCATTCGTGGTATAACAGTAGGGCGACGCGCTATAAATGGCAGACTAAACTCACCTATACGGTATCCTTCTTTGAAATATATTAATATTATAATAACAAACGAATATGTAAATCATAGCATATAAATTTAAATATTATTTACATACAGATTTATTAATTCGGTATACAGGTAATACGTAATTCAATACGTAATAATTACTAGGTATAAAAGTAATTCAATACGAAATAATTAGAGGTATTACGTAAATCAATACGTAATAATT
The DNA here is from genome assembly GCA_944548615.1 of Micropterix aruncella. NCBI lineage: Eukaryota > Metazoa > Arthropoda > Insecta > Lepidoptera > Micropterigidae > Micropterix > Micropterix aruncella. The sequence continues at coordinate 12,498,996 of OX155966.1, forward strand.
ACACACTATAATGTTCAGATATACTAATAAATAGCATTCTGCCTCTCCGTATTTTTTCTTCGATGTACATAATACGCCTATATGAAAATGCGATAGTTGGCAATAATAATTTAATGTTATTTTTGTTATGATTGGTAAAATTATTGAGTTTTAATACTCAATCAGTTCTTAAAAAAAAACGGTTGTGTCATCCCAAGACTTTCCTAGCACGACTCCCCAGAATCACAGTAGCTGTCATAGGATTGTTGGAAAATGCGTTATCTTAGTAAACAACATTAAAATTTATATCCATAAAAAAAAATATTTTATTCCGAGCAAAATCGAAAAAAAAACATAGTAGCGTAACGCCACCTACCAGAAGTCCAGAGAAAAAGCTTCGAAAGTGCACGTCAGCGTCTAAACAAAGACAGGAAACGCAGCCGCTGTTCGTAAGTAGTAGTGCGCAGTGAGATAGGTATAGATACGCGGTAATAGACGACACTGGTTGCCCGCAACTTTTAGGGAAGAAAATACAGTTATAACAAACAAAAAAAGGGAGTCCGATTTCAATCACAACATTTTCAACTCTTACCATGATACCTACATGCCCAATTTTAGCTCATTCGGATAAAGCGTTTAGGCGGTATCGTGGAGGAATGCACACAGACACACAGACTCACAGACAGACTTCAGTCTGGAAATGGTCCTAATCGTATCGCCCAACTCCCCTGGGGGCGGGGGGTATATATCTTAGACATACTAGAATAGACCACGCGAACAGCCTGTGAAAGCGATAGAGGAATAGAAAGAGAAAGCTGCATATGCCCCCCTCCCATCTAACCTTGTTTAGTCTCGCATGCGCGTGACACACTTAAATACAGCACAATGACAAAGCTAATATATCACCATGTCATCGTATCGACGCCATAATATGTCTGCTATGTGATGATAAACGCGCATGCGCGACTAGACAAGGATAGCGGGGGGGGGGGGGGGGCAAATACACCTATTTCTTTCTATTTCGCTATCACATTCACTCACAGTCCACCTTCGTACTCCCGCGGTCTATTAGATAGATAGATAGAGATTCTTTATTGCATATTTTAAGAAATAAAAACATACAAAAGGCGGACTTATTGCCTAAATACAATCTCTTACAGCCAACCTTCGTGGAAGTATAAGAATTTAGATGCCAAGAGATAAAAATAAAAAAAATAAAATAAACCTTTTAAAAAAACTTAACACAAATGCCATTTTTTAAATATAATTAGGATTTGGAATATTCGCAAGGAGCGAAGAATAGGAGAGGATGGGATGAGACGTAGGATAACTAGGAATTTAGGGACATGAAATGCTTTTTCAGAGATACTTGAAATGTAGAAACCGTTGGTGCGTTTCTGATATTTGACGAGAGCTGGTTCTATAGTCTAGCTGCATGAACGTTGAAGGAATAAGTAAAAAAAGAAGAATTATGAGTGGGATTCGCAATTTTACTATCCTGACTGGAACGGAGTGGAAGACCGTGACTTCCTAAGTGATTGAAATTTTCGGTTAGGTAGGAGGGAGCGGTAGGATTGTTGAGGATGTTTTAAAGAAGGGAAAGAATATGCATGATTCTACGTTCACGTATTCGAAGATAATGAAGTCTGCTTCTATACTCAGAGACATGATCAATTTTTTTCGCATTTGTGAGGGACCACCCCTCACTAGACTCCTTTTACTCGAAAGTGAGGAGTGGTGTCATCAAGGGGTTTTCTCCGTAGTAAAAGTCGTTCGTGATGCTGCTGAAGTTATTTATTGAAGAACGTAGTTGATGATTGCAAGGCGTAACGCAGTGTGTGTAGTGTGTGCTCGAAGTATGTGGCGCGGCGAGAGACTTTGAATGATGATGATCGCATAGGGTGACTACCCCAGAATGATAATGCGAGGTGTGAGCGCGGATGGCGGTCACTAGAGGATGATGATGATGTATGCGCGCGGTAGACGTTCACTAGAGGATGATAATTAATTGATCGAATGTATGGGCTTATTATAGCGCGTTACATGACGCAATGTTAAGAGCGTGGGGGAAGTGAGTGTGTCCGATTGAATCGATTAGAAGAAATTGACATTGGTCACCGGCTGTGTCTGCATTAATTACCGAAATTAGGTGGAATTTAATTGCAGTTTACACGTGTAGAAATGATTGTGTTTGCGATTATAGTTTCTAGAATCTAATGCTTTTGTTGACTTGATATGTAGGGCGCAGTCCCTACACATTGAACATATTTTTTTCGTCTATTCTATTATGTCTATGGTATATATTCTAGTATGTCTATAGTATATATCCGTCCTCATCTCGAATCTCTGTGGTTTTTTAGCGCGTTCACAATATTTTCCCTGCCAGGAAAGAAAAAATATTCAATATCAATGCTATTACAGATGGCAAAATAAATTGCTATTCATTTTGCTGTACAATGCGAAGGGTTAGCAAAGTTTAGAGTGGCCAAAAATGTTGCTAGTTTTGCCGTTCAATCAGAAGGGTTGCCAAAACGTACTCTAACATTGACCAATGTTGTACAATATATATATATAATCAATGGTACTAGGTACTAATGATTTTTTTGCTGATTCATATTACTGTATCCTAAAATAGAAACGACATATAAATGTCTGTGCATGAACCACATATAAATCCTGAATTCCATATCACTGAAGCTAATCATCATTATTTTTGCTTCATTCTGTCTCATGTAATATTTTGTTTATCTACCCTGCGCCCCAGTCACCATTAATACTGATATCAATATCTCAGCACATAAATCAAATTATATGCGGGCTTGTGCAAATATGCCTCATTTCCATGTGTATTCAGCGAATCCGCTAAATCGATTCGGCCACATTCCGATCGGCCTGGGAGTATATATATCGAGAGCATGGGTGGGCCATTATAAAAGAAAACGCATAGATTGTCTCGACCATACACTACTGTCCTGTGGCAGCTGATACGAACTCTGCCAGAGTGGGTATCACCCTGGATCTAGGCAACGCGTAGGGCTAAACGGTAGGGCGTAGGGTTAAACGGTGACCTCAGAGCAGACCTAATTCCGAAACGAATTTTTGAGCCGTAAGACAGATTAAATATACATTTCTTTACAAAAAGTGACCGGAACGGCGCTCGCAAACAATCCTTCAACGTTTTGACTACTTATAGTAATGTTGAAAAGTTGATGTAAAATGTAGAGTGGTTACACAAAAACACAAGTAGACCACAATAATGTGTTTTATTAATACAAGAAATCAAATAATTATGAATGAAACTACTCAAAGTGAATTCAATCTGCATTCACTTCGATATGATTGAATTTTGATTTGTTTGAACCAGGGGCGGACCGTGCGTTTGTGAAGCCCTGGGCTAATATTACTTGGGGGCCCGCCTAATTAATCAACTAATTGCCATTTTGCCAAAAAACTGTTTTCGATTATGATGTCTATGTCACTATTACACAATATATAAAAAAAGAGGACAATACAATATTTTATTTCTTTAATATGACAGACACACAAACACAACTGACACACACAAACATTTAACTTTTCACTAAAATAGACAAAACAACATTAAAACTAATTGTAATAATATCTTAATTAGTAACTTAATTAAGCAAGTAGTAATATTATTTGTAAAGCTAGTTAATATAAGTAAAATTTATACGAACATTCATTACTAGTTACCTATTGACAAGGCACTAGCCTCGGTAGGAACTCAACTGCTATACCTACATAGATGTTATTTCTATGAAATTAAGGTATTGCAAAATAATTTGTCATGAAGCTTGTTCGCTGCGAATGACTGCATTTGCGAGTCAGTTGGGGAGTTGGGGAGTGATGTTTTGTTTGTTAATTCACAATATTGTCCATTATTTTCCATGGAGGCTGGGGCCCTTTATATACACCGGGCCCTGGGCTGCAGCCCTAAAACCCCTATATAGATCCGCCCCTGGTTTGAACTACTGTGGGTGGGCGGGTGACCGGAGGGGTGACCTATCTAGCTCCTTAGTAACAAATATTCGTTTTTATGCATTACTGCGCCATGTCGGCTATATGTGACTTCACAACGTTTTTTTGAAATAACTACGGAACCCTACTACTAATAGAACCATAATTTATACCAAAGGCTAAGTTTGAACCTAATGCATAAATTTTCACCACAAACTTTTTATAGTTTTTTCTCATTTCTTCTATGCCAGAGAACATGCTAATGGTTCCTGTGTAGTTGGGCCACTACGATTGTTATCTTGGGTCGGTTTAACTCACCGTTTAACTTTTACTTTTTGTGTATTTCTTTTCATTTCGACTATTCTTTATTTCACGTGTATCCTAGATCTTGTATTTATATATTTTATAGCTTTCTATGTGTATGTTTATATCCATATATTTATGTATAAATACGGGGTGTTATTACTGCACGGGCTTTTTATTCTGTGGGTGAATCAGTACAACGTGGTAAGCAACTTTTGAGTATTTTTTTTGGAAAAAAACAAAAAAAAAATTTTTTGGAAAAAAAGTATTTTTTGTTTTTTTTTGTTTTTTAATTTGTAATTTTTTAAGAAGTTGACTGTTAAATAAAGGTTTGAGAAGCGTTTGAGTGCGCTGCGCCATCTAGCGGTAAGTAATAAGTCATAAATAAACAATATCAGGGACATTTTACCACCCGCTAGATAGCGCATCGTGATTACAGCTTTTCATACAAACATTAATCACAAAATAAAATAATATTATCATATATTTTTATGACATAAATTTTTATCACATATTTTTATCAATATTATTATCACATAAATATTAATCACATATTTAATCACAGAATAAAAAAACAAATAAAAAAAAAAAAAAGGTTTTTTTTTCATTTTTTTAATTAAAAGTTGCTTACTTCGTTGTACTAATTCACCCACAGAATAAAAGCCCGTGAAGTAATAACACCCCGTATATTTATATCTATATAAATATCCAATATTTGTAATGTACCTAATATATAATATAAAAGGTTTATTATTTTAACTGGATTAATTATCTAATGCAGTGTAGTGTCCGCTCTAGCATAAGCGTAACTTAGTGGAGCGCCATGAGACATTTATAAATACACACCTCTTGCTATGGGTTATTTTCTGCGATGTATGTATAGTGTATTTTGAGCTTAAGCTTTTATTGTGAATTTCCTGAAAGAAAAAAAAAACTACTATCCGGTAGCCTGGAAATAACTCTGTTTCCGCTGTTACGGCAGGTAAATCAGTTCCTCTGAGGGATGACCTTCAGGCGCTGCTGGGCGGTTCGCGTATGGTACGGTGTCAGCTAATCGACTGTGCACTCCAGTTACTAACGGGGAGGTCTGGAAATACTATTTTACGTTTACTAAGCAGCGGGGGTGGTTGCTGACCCGTTGCCAGTTACTCTTGAAATGACTCGTTGGCCAACGGATCCCTTATAAAAAATGGGCAAAGGGCGCCACGAACCGCGATAAATTCGATCTGAATTACCGCTAACATTTGGTAGAGGCCGCGGAAGCGACTTCGAATCTGCGGCGACACTGGAGGACGGAAAAATCCTGGTGAATGTGGTAGTGAGGGCGCGACGCTGCCCACTGGTTCAACTTGCCGGTGCCACGCGGTAAGCCACTGGACTCTCACGGGCTTGTCGGAGGGAGCTAGAGTGTGGAATGTCTTGTAAAGATTATTGAAAATGTTCAGGTTTGTCAAAAAAGAGCTTTGTGTTTTGTAACAGAAATAAAGAACAAAGCGGTATAAGATATTAATGGATTGTTTTAAAAATTGTATAATTAATTATATTGATTCATGACACATTTTAATATTTAATTATAACAAATCAGCACTATTTTATTATTGACCAAAATAGTAAGGTCCCTCCGGTGTCGTGACTTAGTGGTGATTAGATTAAACCATAGATTTAGCGTAACCCCAGAGAGAGTAGTCTAAAAGTGTCATATCGCATGATCTTGGTGGTCAGTTCACACTAGCATTTCTTGAGATTACATTGCCACTGTATCTTGTTTTCAATAAATTTATTAATCCATGAATTTTGTTGTCATGTAGCCCAGTCTTATTGAAACCACATTTCTTCCAGATGAAAACCATCTAATTCACGCCAGAAAACATAACTTATCAAGCTCCTGTATCGCTCTTTAATGGCGGTAATTGATTGGCTGAAAAAAATCAAAGCTTTACAAAGCCTACAACCCCAGTGGGAAGCAACATTTCATTTTATATGTCTCTCTGTGGGTCTGTCTGTGCGTACGATAACTCGACTCGATTTGACTCAACTCGACTGCTCAAAAATTTGAGAGTAAAAGCCAGCGATATTGGATTCTAAGATTCAGTAATATTATCTCAATTGCTATAAAAGTCCCCAACGCCCTGAATCTCAGAATTATCTTCAGGAGCAAATTACTATTTGAAACGCTTGATTTCATCGAGTTTGCATGGTTTTTTCTGACTCAAATTCATAAACAAATTCATCCTCAACTCACGAAGGCACTTGTTTTTTCTGTGCTAGACTAGGATGACTGTGTTTAAGGCCCATGTAGGAAGGCCCGTATAGGAAGACGGATAGAAGAGTCCAGAGGATGCGCAGAGTGCTTGCGCATAGCGCAGCATAAGCGCGGACGCTCTTGGATTCTAGCATATTATAGACGCCGACCAGACACACAGCTACTTCCTTTAAATTTAAACGGAAAAAGTACGTAATATTACGCAGTCGGCATCCAAACCACCTGCCAACTACGCAATATTGCACAGTTGGCATTCAATGTGTAAAAACAAGCAACGAAGTGTAATGCTTTCACTCCCCTATCTTCGTTGTTTTTGTACAGTGTTCTAGCAGAATATATCGGTAGGATAGGGTTGGTTCAGGTCAAGTGTGCATCTGGACGGAATTAAGCCTCGTTCGCCAATAAGAGGCTCACGCCATATTAGAGGGGCGGAAAGCTAATCAAGAATAAATATCCCGATATTACCATAATCGCTTACGTTTCCGATGAAACAAGCCGAGATTTTGAGGTTTCAGTGTTTTGTATGACCACGAGTGGCTCTTGTCTCTTATCAGTAGTGAGAGCATTGATCACAGCATCACACTAGATTGCTCAACTACATAGTACGATTTAGCAACCTTACTGCGCCGGCGAAATTCAGGTGGCGCTGATAGCATAAACGGCCATACTAATTGCAATTTAAATGGCCATCTATAATAAAACTGATAATAAATTATATTTTTTATAAAGGACTATTAGTTTATAAAATCGCAATAATTTAAGCAATGATAACAATAATAACATTTAATTATTAGTGCCATCTATCGCATTTTATACAGGCTCATTACATTTCCATTCCCCTGTTGTACTTATACATTTAAATTTAGAAATGCTTCTTTTTCCTTTTTCCCTTTTTTATTTAAAAAAAGGTTATTAAATTATTATCTTTTAAGTATGTGCTTTATATTATTCGCTATTTTAAAATGTATATGTTAATTTACAATGTTAATTTTTAAAATATTTTTATATATAATGAATATGCTGTATACATTTAGCTAATAAAAAAATAAAAATAAAATAAATAAAACGGAGAGATAAATTGCCATTTATTAGTCGATCTGAACATTAAAGCGCGTAATTATTACGTATCAAATTAAACCTGTAGGTATACCAAATTAAAAACTTGTGATCTTTATGTAAATATTATAAAAATAATAAGAGCCATGATTTAATAATTCGTTTGTTGTTATTACGATATTATTTTATACCGTATTATGATATTATTTTATACCATTAGAGCGCCATTTACAGTGCGCCGCCATACTGGGCTCGATTGCTTTTCTTCGTGAACTAAAATTGGAAATTAGTTCGTGTAAACGAGACAGGGCAATACTGCTAGAGCGGAATGTGAAATAAACGGTAATCACTCTTTCGCATTAAAACTACCCACCAAAGTAAAGCATCTGAATCTAAGATCGCACGAAATGTGTTCATATTTATTCGGACGAGTATAAGTTCGACGGATACATCTTATCGACTATCGTTCGTTTTACATTTCGCTCTCATGTATTGATTTCAGTTTCAGTTTTATTTTAAAAAGAAAGCAATCGGGCCCACTGTTATAGCACGAAAGTCGCCACATTGAACATAATAGTGGAGGTTTAATCATGTTTTTAGAACTATGAGTGCCGTCTACACGTTACATTTGTAGTAAAATCCTGGTTGTCAAATCGTAGTACGACGATGGGCAATCGAATATGCTATGGTGACACTAAGATCTTTAATTTTTCGAACTTTTTATTTTTATTCAGATATTTTATTTTCCGGACTGTTTAAATTACATGGTTCGTTTGTTACTTAAACGGTTTAAGTAACAAGCGAAGTTGCAGTTGGGGATGAAAAGTCGGAAAAATCTGTTATCAGTGCCATAAGGTGTTATTCTGTCCCCGCTTTTATTTTAACATAAAACTACTCAACTAATAATAATAAAAAAATACGTGTGGCACTCGGGGACTGCCACGGTAAAGCTATTGCATAGCATTTTTAACAACTTATGCAATTATAATTATTTATTTATTTTATTTTTTCTGATATCAGATAACTGCGCTCTATCGGAAAACGTTGAAATTATTCCGAATCATTTGCGGCTGCGGAAGCAAATGATTCGGAATAATTTAAACGTCTTTCGATAGAGCGCCGCGCACGAATTTTTTATTCAATAAAGCAAAAAAACCGAATTATTCGAAAAAATTCGTAGATTAAAAGATAGATAATTAAATTATCTTTAAAATGGTGCAGGTTTCATAATAATACGCCAGATAGTATTTGCGTAGTAGTCGTTTTTGTGTTCGGTTAGACCTAATTTCACAAATTAATTACACTATGTAATATAAACAAAATCTAAAATATTCAAAGCTAAGAATATTAGGAAAATGTTCTTGTTTAACATATATTTTTTTCGAATCGTAAGCAGTACTCGTTTAGACGTAATTATCAGTTTAAAATCATTAATTTTCGTTAAGAAATTTCTTCATTCGGTCGCCGCGCTGGCCTAGGCCCGCGATAAAAGCTATGCAATAGCTTAATAATAATTACTATTATTAATAATAATAATTTCGTAATTGTGAACTATAAGTAGGTCGTACAAAATGGATAGGTACTATTTTATGTGCTATACAGTTTACCAATGAGGCGTACAATATATTTTTTTCTATAATTAAATATATTTTCACTTCGCAAGTTGAAGGAAAACAAATCGGAAAAGTATTACGTTTTAGTGCTCACTACGGACGGTTCGAAGGCCAGCGTAAATGGAACCTCGATGGAGCCCAAATCGAACAGGTCCCACAATTCAAGTATTTAGGATCGTTGGTTACGGCAAAAAAAGTGGCATCGACGCCCGATGTCCATAGCCGGATCGGTCAGGCAACAGCAACATTCGCCTCGCTCAAGTGGTGCATATGGAAGCGAACGAATATTAGCATCAAAACCAAAGTACGACTATACCGAACGTTGGTTCTTCCCATTCTTCTTTATGGATCGGAATCGTTGACGTTACTACAATCGGACCTCAAAAAGTTCGAAGTCTTCCAAATGAGATGCTTGAGGCAGATTCTCGGTGTCTCACTCCGCGACCGCATTCGAAACGAGACCATTAGAGTAAGATGCGATCTAGTAACAACGATCGAAGAAGAAGTACAAAAACGTCGACTACGATGGTTCGGCCATGTTTGCCGAATGAACGATAATCGCTTGCCACGTAAACTTCTTTGGCGAGACCGTCCGACAGAATGGAGAATTCAGCGATCGGCACCGAAGAAAACCTGGCTAAATAACATCAAAGACGACCTTAAGAATCAACGATTATCGGCTAGTGATGCTCGAGACGTGGCAAAAAATCGTCAAGAATGGAAGCGAATCTTGAATGGAGTACGAGATCCAGCGGCACCGACAGCAGCGTATTGACTGCGAGGGCGACCCCCTCCCCAATCACTGGCTACGGAATAAAAAATAATAATAATAATTATTACGTTTTAGACATTTTAACAAAAATAATCATTAGAATTAATAACTACAAATTTAATAAATTTCCATTACTATATATTAAGTAAATCTCAGTTTGTTTTTAAATTAAAATGTCAAACTGGAATTATTAGGCTATCTACGGTTTGTCAGATTTTGAGCTAGAATGAAATATAATTGTTTAAAGTTTAAAATGTTTGAGAATTACAATAAGAATATGTTATATTATTTATTTGTCATTATCGTTTAAAAAGTCATTCACGCTATAATAGCATTTATTTTTGAGCCAGTGCTTTAATGTCTGTTATGTGAAAGTATGACCAAATAATACAGTAATTGACGAAAATCTCTCTTGGGGCCTCGAGTCGGCGGGATTAGTCGAAAAATGTTTTCTAACTTTAACTTGCCAAAGTGCTTACAGAGTTTTCTTCCAATTGCGCGAAAACATTGTTAGCGCCCATGCTTCCGATAATCGAGTCTAATGCTACCGATAATCGAATATGCGGATATGGCTTATCCGGATTTGAATGAAGAACTATTCAAAACATCTGAAATGCTTCAAAACGTGTGCATTCAATTTTGACGCTTCAGTAAATGGAATGCATTCTAACAATTTGAGAGTAGGAAATCTGAATAAAAACAGGAGATGCTAAAACTATCTTGTAATCAAAGAACTCAAAATGTCATCATGAGTGCCCGGTTCGGCTGTAATGCTTACTACAAAGATAACCAAACGCTGATATAAGTGAAAATGCAAGAGAACGAAGACACATTTACTTGTTGTAGTAGTAGTAGTAGATAGAGTTAGGGGCTTGTTTCCAGCCATTGATGTCACCTAGATCTGTAAGGTCTTTTGTAACTACCCACTGTGCGGTTAGGTCAGTGGTCAGCTAGTAGCCCGGTACTTCTTACCAGTCCAAGTAGATCACTGACCTTCAAGTTGGGCAGATCACTGGGTTCGAGAAAGGCTCGTCCCAGTAAACTGTGTCTTTTGGCGGCGAGCCCTGGACAGCGACCAACAATGTGTATGCTGTCTTCAGGTTCTCACCACATATTTGGCAGTCCTTGCTCTCGGTCTAACCAAGGTTGAATAGATGAGCTCTAAGGGTCGTGTGTCCGGCGAGGAGACCGATAGTGGTTCTAAGGTTCTCTTTGCTCAAGTAGGGCCTTGGTTTTCTTCTGTAGTAGTTGCTCCATCATGGCTTTTGCCTGGCGACATCCCTGGCTCTGTTTCCAGGAAGCCCGATGTTCCTGCTCCAAGCAGTCCCTGATGATTTTCTTACCTGTAGCGAAGGGGACCCCTACGAACTGGCTCCACTGGGCATTCCAGTGTGCCCAGTTTTGCCAGTCTGTCGGCCTCTTCGTTTCCGGGTATGCCTTGGTGACCCGGTATCCATATTAGGGTGATTTTGTTGGATTTTCCCAATTTGTTGAGCTCCTGCATGCAGTCCCAGACCACAGACGATTCTGTGGTGGCTTTAGCCAGAGCGTCCAGTGCTGCTCTGCTGTCAGAGCACATTTACTTGTTAAAAGTATAAAAAATATCTGAAAATAATATACCAACCTCTCCATATCAAATGTTCCTTATTCGGGAAAAGGGCACGACTCCGCAGAAAAGTTAATATTACCATATTAGGTTATTTTCGCAGCCGTTTTAATGCATATAAAGAGCAGCCCCAATCATCATATTTTAAGGGGAAACGACAAACATGAAATCTTCCCTTTATTACAGCGCCTTTCTGAGACCTACTTCTTCAAAGATGAAAGCTATATAATATATCTCAAAGGTTTTTTTTGATGGTATTATTATGGGACAATTATTATTGTTTGTAGATTTTATTTAAGAGGTCGGTAAAGGGGTAGTTCTTCATATACATATACATTCCATAAATTCCAATATAAATTACTCTCGATTAAAAATTCGCATTGTTAATAAACTAAGCATAGCATTAGGGGCTCTCTAGACGATCGAGCATGCTTGACAAGCTTCGCGTCGTGGGCAGGGAGGGGATCGTAAACCGCAGGAAATATGCAAATAGTTTTTTTTTTCAATATTTACGAAAAATGCGTAGTTTATACCAGGGAGTCACGTTATTTAGACGTAATTGATTGATAAAAAACGTGACTCCCTGGTATAAAACTACAAAATTAGGCATTTTTCGTAAATATTTAAAAAAAATATTTGCATATTTCCTGCGGTTTAAGATTCCCTCCCAGCCCGCGACGCGATGCTTGACAAACATGCTTGATCGTCTAGAGAGTCCTTTAGATGTCAGTATCATATAGGATCCTGATAGGTAGATTTTTTGAAAAAAAACAAAATAAAACGATAGTTACTCTGATTTCATTTTTAGATACACATTCCTATAGCATTACAAAATACATATTCCTACAGCATTGCAAAATATTCGTGTTTAAACCAGTACCAAAGAAGAAAGCACACTGCAGCATCTTGGTCACTACGTCAACGCCACCTAACTAGGCCTAGGCCTATTACTAAGGCAGCCGTAACAGAAAATTATTTTACTCGTTCACACTTTTTTTTAAATTTAAATAAGAACAAAGAAATCAAATTAGATACTAATACTTCTTGAAGAAGCCTTTAGTTAATATCTATTGTTTGAGTCCCTTCAAATAAGTTGTATGCCCTGGGTTGTTGTTTGTTTGTTTAAACCTACTCTTTATTGTGAAATGTCACAATGGGCGGGTTTATTGTCAAATGACAATCTCTTACAACCAACCCTACTATGACGTGTTATATGTATGTGTGCGTGTAAGATGTCTGTAAGTGTGTGTCTTGTTATTGCATTCGATCGACAGAATTGAAAATGCAATTCTGTTAATTTGATCCCAACGGACAATGGTGACCCAGCCGGGAATCGAACCCGGGACCTTACAATGTAAGATCAGGCGACCTAACAACTATGCAGTGTTGCCCTAATAACTTATATTATTATGTCAGTTTCTTTAAATCTCTAAAGCGTAATAATACTATTTTTCAGGAAATCTACTTATTCAGTATCCTATATTATACTGCAATCGAACGCTGTGCTAAGTTTAATGACACGGCCATTTTTCGTTTCAGTATTATTTATATTGACGTTTTGTACGCTTCTTTAGCGGACTCTTGATATTAAATATTAATACGAGTATGATGTATGCTTTTGAAATGTGATTGGGTTAAATATTTCGGTAAATAGGTACATTGTTCATGATTTGAAATTTATGGGTACTTTGAAAGACTTTGTAGATTTTGACTATATAGGTTGCATAAATACTACGTATATTAAGTTATTTGCATACCATAATACCTAACTAAATAAAAAAACATCCCGTTGTTTAATAAAGGGTTGACCTACTTAAAGCCACAATGCTACGATTAATGCGAGTGCTACGATTGCTACGATTGGTACGAGTCGTAGAATCAAAGTTATTGCCTAAATGCCTATTAATGGCCATTTCAAATTATCTATCGAGAAAGGGCACGTTGTAACATCCTCGGTATGTCCGGGGACAGTTGCTAGATAAGGTAGTTTAGTAAACCGTTATTATTATATATGTACATTTAAGGCAATTATTTTGAGTCTACGACTCGTAGCAATCGTAGCATTTAAATCAATCCTACCATGCGGTAGTCGCTGGGTACACTAATGACGTCAAAACCTAGTACTTCGGAACCAAGTAAATTGAAAACGCATAAAAGAGAATTGATAAATTTTGCAATAAACATCTGGTACATTCTGGAAATTTTTTGGTCGTCCGTTGAACATTTTGGAAAATTATTGGCTTATTTTAAGGATTATTGTTTATTTACATTTTAACAAAACATTATTTCTACATCAAACAACGCTTATGTCGCGTAGTAAAGGCGCGAATATAAACAAAATACGATCGCACAGACTGGCAGTTGCTATCTGCCGATACATTATAATAATTAATCACAGAGTTTATTAAACATATTCTTAGAATTTCAATTCAATATTTTTTTCTACCTTAATAACAATTATAAAAATATTACTGTAGAGATCCCTTGTAGCAGGGTCCCTTAAAGTGCCTACTTGGCCAATAGGCAATAGAATTATCCAATAGGATAATACAACATTGACTGCTGGTGATCTTTGAATAGTCATCAAAGAAGAAGAGCTTTAAAAAAAACAAAGACGATAACGAAACGAAGAGAACATTGTAATAGACCCATGCGTCTTTATCCTTGTAGATTTATACCATCTATTTTATTACTAATAATCTATCAAAAGTAATATTAACTAGGAAAAATCATAGTAGTTTCCAATTATAGCGTTCCAATATTTGAAAGCTCGCTGCTTATAGTCCAATCAATGAATGCTCACGAAGAGTGTACAGGGAAATTAAAGAAATACATTTTTTGACTTTTTAACTTTGTTTGAACTAGTTAGTGGGTAAACACCCACTCCAAGGGGGGCAGCGGTGAGAGAGGGGGAGGGCGGAAAAAATAGTTAGTTAATGCCATCCATATTTAATTGGCTTTTAACTTGTCAATCGTTGACAAGTTAAACTGGTATCCTTACCATGTCGTCCAAAGCTGGTATCCTTACCATGTCGTCCATGTACATATATCAGTGCCTTTTATACGCCAAAGAGAATCTTTTAAATTGCGAGCTTCACTCCACTCGACGTAGCCATAATACGCGACATAAAAACAATGTGTTATTGCCTAAAGTACGCTTGACTGAATATCAAAAAACATTTTTATATATTAGTTTTAAATTGTTCAATGTTTTGCCGTCATCGACGAGAAGACTTGAGATGGCAGCATATAAAATCTGCTTGAAAAATCAGTTGGTCAAACATGCCCTTTACAAACTGGACGACTTTTATGATAACCATATTACGACTATACTTTCGCACTAAGTTTTAGATTTTATTGACATTGTTTTTAATTACGCATGTTTCAGAATTTTTCTTTTTCATTGTATTGATTATTATTTATTGTTTGATTATTGATTATTTTGTAAATTTGAGTATTTTTAAGTAATCACCTCTGATTACAATTATTTTTTTTTCCTTTTAATTAATCAAAGCGGTGTTATTATCCTGTAAATCATGATTGTAAAATTTGACATGTTCCTCAGTATTGTGAAATGCTTTTATGGAATGAATAAATGATGATGATGATGATGATAATGATGATGATGATGATGACGATTAGCAGATGTTAACAGGCTGTTTGGTATAATTTGCTATTAAAGTGGTGGAATAAAGGAAACTTTAACTTCTAAACGTGTATAATACTGTACCAAACTCCTAATTCCAAATCCCGCAGTGCCGACAAATTATTACGTGTATATCGCGTCGTCATAAAGGACACACACACACGCAAGCGAGTCGTAAACACCACGCGGACGCTTTGCTCGTTCGAGTTGAATCCTGCCCGTCGTCGCATCATTGTCGCAAAATCGTCGAAAACTCTCGTGCAAATTGGTGTGTGCTGTTTTGAGAATTGCACTTGCGGTCCAGCATTTTCGCGGTCGAAGTTTATGGAATCGAGAGGGAGCCAAGCAGCTCGTCATTCCGTCAGGTGCACTGATCGACCGTCGAATAGGTTGGTGATTTGTTGGCATTTGTTCCATCGTTATGAAACGTCTATTTATCCCATAAGTTCAATACAGTCCAAAATATCTCTTTATTTATCATACCAGCCGGATACTACTGGAAATAGTTTAGAAATGCGTGTTCTATCTCTGGGCTGAAAAATCGACAGTCAGCTAAAACACCGTTACAGAACGGTTGCAGTTAAAATAATAACGTATGTTCTTTAAGGACACTTTACAACCTTATTTTATGTGACTTTTTCGTAGGACGAAGGGATGAAAAGTTATCTAATCAAATAAGGACAAAAACTTGAAGCATTTATTTTCTAACTTAGTAAATTTCGAGCGCAGATATTTTGAAACTAGATAGCGGAAAAGTGAATAGAAATAATCTAATGGCACATGTTGTCAGCTTTAATTTTGTATAGAATAAAGTTGTCGCTAGGATTCAGAGTATCAGAGATATAAGCGAAAAATCGAAAAAAGGACCTCCTACGTGACCCTCTTCCCCCCCCCCCCCCCTCCGCTCACCTCCCAGGAGTGAAGTCCAAACAAAGTCCCACAGTCAAAAATTGTGTTCCTTTCATTTACCTCCATAACTATTCGTTGACTGGTCTTCTATTGAAACATCGAACTTATCAATTGATATTGCAGACCTAAACCGACAATGACGTCACTTTAGCTAATAATTCGGATGTGCGGGTACAGTTTTACGAGGCCCTCCGTAGCCATTATTATCATTTTAGGTGTCTCCGGCTGCGATCTGTCATAACGCCCGTGCCGTCACTTAGCGCGACGCACCACTTAGCAGGCGAAATGGAGGGTAGGCAGACCTGCGCGCCTCGGATATTATGTTTCGCTTTATTGCCTCCTCGCAGCGTCGTCGAAATGCCGCCGCTCACTTTCTTTGTTACTGCCGCACACTTAAATTGCAGTGGATTTTTTACGGCTTCATTGCGTCGTCGGAAAATTTAAACACAACAGGATGACGGAGTCGCCGTGTACAAAATGACGCAAAGTGTGGAAGCCTCATTAAAATGTATGCAGTTCAGAAAACTATCCTATATAAAAGATATTTTAATGTCACCCCCTATATTCCTCATACTGATTCCGAATCTGTAAAAATCTTTGTTTAATCTCTATGTTTTAATCTGATAAAATACTATTTCTACGTATCCGATTCGCTAAGATGAAGTCTATCTGATTCCTCAGATTTTTCCATCCTTCCTGTCTTCTAGGTGCTTCCAGGGATACAGACGTCTTGGTGGCAGTTCGAACATAGTATTAGCAATAACAAAATCCTCTTCCTTACAGAATTGAGCAAGTCTATCACCTCTTTTATTTCTAAAACTTAAACCAAGAGTGCCTATATTATTGCCACTGTTTCCTTCGCCAATTTTGGCGTTAAAGTCTCCCATTACTAAGTTTAAGTCATGTTTCTTAAAAAGGCTAATAAATTTAGATTATTCTTCTTAGAAATTTTCCAGGATCTCATCATTTTTATTCGCTGTGGGTGCATACGCCTGTATGATGTTAATAATCGAAGACGACATTAAAAATCTTTTAATGTCACCCCACTATATTCACCATACTGATTCCGAATCTGTAAAAATCTTTTCTTTATCTGTGTAGTTGAGCTAAGTCTGCCATATTTACAAAGAACTAACTTACCATACCGCCAAATAGGTCTTTCTGAAGCTGTTTAACAAAACTAACCTAATCTACCACCATATACGTGTTTGAGCTGTTTAAAAAAAACTAGTTTATATTATCGTTACATAGGGGTTTGACGCT
Source organism: Micropterix aruncella (assembly GCA_944548615.1). Taxonomy (NCBI): domain Eukaryota; kingdom Metazoa; phylum Arthropoda; class Insecta; order Lepidoptera; family Micropterigidae; genus Micropterix; species Micropterix aruncella. The sequence continues at coordinate 12,516,384 of OX155966.1, forward strand.
TTTTGAAACGCCTATATCTCGCTTATTTATAGGGAAGATTTTTACATACTAGGAATCAATGTGATAAATATAGTGTGCTGACATTAAAGCATCGTCAATGAATACCTACGAGTTTGCTAAGCTCTATTAATGACGTCTCGTTTAGCTGAAAATCTATTTTGTTCATTAAGCTGAAATAGCTGAAAATAATATAATTATCTCGTCGATCGAACGACATCTCGGCCAATGAGCTTTATCAGACACTGGACTGACGATTTATTTAATCGGAAGCGCATTTCAAACTACGCGTCGTTATATATCCCGCAGTAGTTAATGTTTTTTTGATAAGATGGTTTATTGAGATTACTAAAAAATATCGAAAATATGCTGTACCAAATAACCGCGCGATATCGATATCGACTCCTCCTCAAATCGAATGCAATTTTCCGTCTGGTGGTATAGGGCGGGGAATTTCCCCGAGGCACATCTCTCATCCGGCTGACCCGGCGCAAAATGCTACGGAATTAATCTCGCCTCGTAGCCGCATGTTGCCTACGCCGCACTTGCTACCGGCCAACATCACACACGGCGTATAAAATAAGAAGGCTGAAGAATCGTTGGTTTGGATTACGAGATCTATATCCTATATTATAAGCAGGGTGATGGTTTTCGTTCGGCAACCAAGCCTAGCGTTACCCTTCGAGTAGCGCCATAATTTCATGGCAGACCGCGGCACTTTATTGGAATTTCTTGCAATATCGCCGCGCTCGACAAAAAGTACTATAACTATGGAACTACTACAGCAATCATAAAAAGAATAACTGTGCAATGATCGCATTGAAATTTTGAATATAGAATATTGAAATTTCATTTTGTAAAACAATTATATAATTATTAATAAATATGAAAAATTCGAAAAAGTGAAAAAACGGCATTTCTAAATACGGAACCCTATTGAGAAATTGTAAATATAATAGTTATCTTAATTAAATTTTCTATCAACGATAATATTTCGTTTTGCTTATTTACACACAAAGATATTTAGATATTAGCTCATGAAAAGCAATAAAATTTTTGATGTTTTCTCGAAAAAAAAATGCGAAAATGCGAAAAATGCGATGCGCGAAATTATTCTAGCGGCCGTCTATATATTTAAAAATAATAATGATATATTTGGTATGGATTTTAGGATGCGTTCGAATTAGAAAATAATATTACTGTGCGCTCCGGGAGCAAGCCGCCAATATTGGTCATTACGAAGTCAACGGTGTTCTGATGTGCAACCAAATTTGGTCGTTACGTAGCCGAAGATTTAACCTTGAAAGTATCGCAAAAAAATATATAATCACAACGGCGCATTCATTGGCCAAGCAAAGCGAAGCTTTGTGAATCCTATAACCCCAGATGAAAGGGAAAATTTAGTTGTCGGTGTGTGCGTGTGCCTGTGCCCACGATAACTCGAGAACGTGTGACGCGATTTCTAAAATTCTTCCGCTAATAGGTTTTATTGACCAATGGGAGGAAATTATTAAAATTAGGGTTCCGTACCCACGATAAAAATTAGAGCTACCATACAAACGGACCTCTTTAAAATCTTTGTGCACGGGATAATTCGTGAACGCGTTGTCCGTTGTTACAAACTGTTTATTGTAGTATTTATTTTTTGTTTGTTCAGTTTGATATATAAAATCACCCATTGAAAAAGGATTTTAGGTCCCAAACAACTTGTATTAAAATATAACAAATATTGCATCATATCTAGGAATGGTGAGTTATATCATTTTCATTTTATTCATTTCCAATACACCTTAACATATTCAATATTCTTTAAAGTGTTGTTTTGATACAGTCAACTTCTAAATATTAAAAATAATATTTATATAAATATTATATTTTTCAAACATATTTTACCTTTATAAAATATCTAGCTTTCTAAATATATCGTACTTTTAAAAAAATATATCGTACTTTTTACAAACATTGTGCTAACGATGCGGGCGAGGATTAGTGATAGCAGCATTATCCGAATATAAATTAAATTAGCTTTTTTTATTATGTATAATTATAGCAACTAGAGCTGTCGACTACAATGGGCGAACCCGTCAACTCAGGAAGTTTTAACGATATTAGATCGTTCTTTCTCCCGTGAAAGCGCTGAAAATTTACGACAAAACAGTCCACCGTCTAGTTACGCCACGCGCCCGTAAGAGATCAACGCCTTGCCGCGAGACAGCCAGGTTAACTACACAGCGGGCCGACACTCGCGCCCTTACTACCAGTTTCAAACAGATTATTCCGGTCTCCCGACTGGTTACAGGTTCGAGGTCGCTTGCGCGGTTCTCTTCCTTACGTAGCGGTGAAACGGTGAAAATGTCTACCGAATCTATCGCGGACCACGGCATTCTTTGCCCGGCTCTTCGCCCGGGATCGCGTAGCCGATTGGTTGTTTCAAGAGCAGCTGCGGTAAGGTAAACAACTACCCCCGAAACAAAGGAGATAATACTGTTTCCAGACTTCCCTGGCTGTCGGTCAGAATGTACAAGCGATTGGCTGACGTCGCAAGGTGCACAAACCGTCCAGGAGCACCCTAAGGTTGACTCCTAGAGGAAACTGTCAAGCAGGCCAGGGTCATACCCTGGCTCGACCTTCTGGGAGCTAATGGGCCTTTGCTGAGTTGGCCACGAAGACCCATTCTATTCAGGGTTGGGCACACTCACAAGACAACACCCATCCGGCGGCCTCCACACATGAAGTGCGAGCCCGGGCAGGACTCTCTGGTTTCCCCAAGAATCAACCTTCTGGCGCTCCTGGGGGCGTCTGGAACTTCTGGTCAACCTTCCGGGGGAGTCTGGAAGCAGTACTGTTTCCTATAGAGCGGGGGTGGTTGCGGACCTTACGGCGACTGCTCTTGAAACGACCATCGGCTACCCGATCCTGGGTGAACAGCCGGGCAAAGGATCAGTGGTCCGCGATAGATTCGGTTTACACCGTTTCACCGGAGAGGACCGCGCAAGCGACCTCGAACTCGTAACCAGTCGAGAGACCGGAGTAATCTGGTCGCAATTGGAAGTAAGGGTGTGAGTGTAAGCCTGCTGGGTAACACACCTGGTTATCTCGCAGTTAAGGGGCTGGCCTCTTACGCGCATGTGGCGGAGCTTGACGGTGGACTGTTTTGTCCAAGTCTTCTGCGTTCACTTTACGGGAAATAGAACGACTAATCGTTAAAACTTCCTGAGGTGACGGGTTCGCCCGTTGTAGTTGACAACTCAATTTTTTTTGCTCTACCTTCTACGTTGAGGCCGCCAAATGAGTGTTGACCCGTGAGTTTGACTGACCCTAAACAAATGGGTCTCAGTGGCCAAACTTCAACAGGGGCCCATTAGCTCCCGTATTAATATATGTAGCTGTATTAATAAAAGCATTAATAAACTAGCTGACCCGTGCCCACTTCGTTGGGAGGTAAAACTTTTTACCTGAGATGAAATTATGAGTGTGGTTCGGAGTGCTATGATTTATTTCCTGACTGCCAAAAGAAGGGTTATATTTTTACTGCATATGTATGTATGTATTTGCATGCCAATTTGACTATAATACCGTTATCTGTGAGTGTCTTCTTGTGAGTGTCTTATTTGTGAGCGCATTATCTCTTTGACCCTTTATGCAGTAAAAGAGAAATTATATGCAGTAAAAGGGAAAAGTCTTTCCTTTTAAACATTTGAGACGATAAATTTACTTATTTTGATAAGAATTCATAATTGTTGATAACATGACCAATAAACATGACCTAACGATTTAAATTATATTTTTAATATAAAATACTACTTTTTGTGATAAAAGGTAGACATATGCTGTCGCTGACTTTTTTGTAGGCATTAACAAGCTCTAGAATATTTCTCTAGAACTTAATCATATATCTCTCATCGTTAAGGCAGCGTTCGTTAGAAACATTTTCGTTCGACCGGTTTTTCTCCGACTTACTTTGCAAATCCTACTACCACAAACGGAATTATATACAGCCTATGACACTCATAAACGACGTGGCTTTCTATTGGTAAAAGAATTTTCAAAATCGGTTCAGTAGATCCAGAGATTACTTCTTACAACGTCTCAAACTTTACCTCTTTATAATATTAGTATAGATTAGCATTTTTCGTATATAAAAGTGGAAAAATCCGCGTTTCTCTATCATTAGATTAAAATTTAGCCATCAGCAGTTTGAATTCGCTTAGAGCGGAACTGTCAAGTGGAAACGTTTAACACGTTTTATTGGGTACGCGTAGGAAATTAAACGCGACGTGCGCCGTAACTTCACGACCCGAAATTAAATGGCCCAGTTTGCGATTAACTTTGCACGGATTTCGGCAGTGTCGGGGTAATACAAAGGAGTCACATCGCTTGCGTGATTCGCCTGTAAACCAAAACCGAGTTGATGTTAGATTTTTTAAATGATTTACACTCATTATAGCAAAGTAATTTCCGCATTTCAAATTCTATGGTTTTGAAGGGGGGTGAATGGGTGGTAAGGTGCACGCTCACATGTGTCAAGACAGCTGTCCTAAACCTACCACAGCCGGTCGTTAGTCCGGAATTCACTGCTCACCCCCCAGAATTGTAAAAAATAGTATTATGATGGGCCCGACTTCGGTCGGTGAATTCCATGGCAGCTCCGTTTGTATTTTATTTTATTTATCTATCAGAAAATTAGTTACATAGAGGGCTCGATTGCGTTTCTTCGTGAACTAAAATCGGAAATTAGTCCGTGTGAACGAGACAGGGCAATACGCTAGAGCGGAGTGTGAGATGACCGGTTGTCACTTTTTCGCATTAAAACTGCCCGCCAAAGTCAAATCTTACACCGCACGAAATATGCTCGAATTTATTCGGACGAGTATAAATTCGGCAGGTAGTATTTGTCAACGATCGTTCGTTTCATATACCGCTCTAACGCATTGCTCTGTCTCGTTCACTTGGACTAATTTTAGTTTTAGTTCACAAAGAAATGCAATCGGGCCCAGAATGTCCTTAAAAAATCCGTCTTCAGCTAAATAATAACAATAATAATATATTTCGCCTTCAGGTAAATAAGATTTCACGAATGACAATTTAAAAGATTTTAAAGATCCAAATAAATTAAAAATTTCAAAATAATTTAAAACGTTTTTTCTTCTACTTCACAATTTGTCAAACATCGTATCAAGAATCACTAAATACGAAGATAATAAATCGTCTTCGTCAAGGATGATACTATTTCAAAGTAATAAACGGCTTTTTATACAGCGCCCTACAAGCAAATATATACTGTAACTTATAAAATACAAAATGTTGACGTATAAGAATTAACATTTGCAACTACTTTTGTGCGATGCGAATGCAATCATGATAAAGAATTATAATTTGTATAATAGCTTACGTTTTTTAAATGATTTATATGTATTTTTGCTTTATTTTGAATACTCATTATGGCAATTAAAGCAATATCTATACGGAAATAATAACAACAATACAACAAAATATGTTACTGATGACCTTATTATGGCTTTTATAAAACAGTTTTAAAACGATTGTAAAGAAAAAACATATTTTTTTTTTTTCTTAGGGCACATATTATTATTTTTTGTATTGAAAAGTACTCATAACAACAATTCAAACGAGCCCAAATACGACTATCTTAGCACTTTTCTGAAGGGAGTTCCAGTGGCAATATTCCGGCTCCATCTTCAGACCCTGGTTATCATGTGTAATAAAAAGTATTAATGACTAGCTGACCCGTGCGCACTTCGTTGGGCGGTAAAACTTTTTACTTGTGATGAAATTATGAGTGCGGTTCGGTTAGTAGGTAATGAGTGCTATGATTTATTTTCTGACTGCCAAAAGAAGGGTTATATTTTTACTGCATATGTATGCATATATTTGCATGCTAATTTGACTATATTACCGTTATTTGTGAGTGTCTTCTTGTGAGTGTCTTATTTGTGAGTGTTTTATCTCTTTAACCATTTATGCAGTAAAAGGGAAATTATATGCAGTAAATGGGAAAAGTCTTTTGTTTTAAATACTTGAGACGATAAATTTACTTATTTTTATATGAATTCATAATTGTTGATAATATGACCAATAAACATGACCTAACGATTTAAATTATTTTTTTAATATAAAAAACTACTTTTTGTGACTTAAATATAAAATTTAGACATATGCTGTCGCTGACTTCTTTGTAGGCATTACCAAGCTCTACAACTTTTGTCTAGAACTCAATCATATATCTCTCATCATTAAAGCAGCGTTTGTAAGAAACGTTTTCATTCGACCGTTTTTTTTCCGACTTACTTTGCAAATCCAACTACCACGAAAGAGCCATTTCATTTTTCGGATTAATATATAGCCTATGACACTCACAAACACTCACGTGGCTTTCTATTGGTAAAATAATTTAAAAAATCGGTTCAGTAGATCCGGAGATTACTTCCTACAACCACACTAACTTTACTCTTTATAATATTAGTATAGATAACAAAACATACTAGCCCAAATTCGACTGTCCTACCAAAATTTTCGTTGTTGTTACCGTTACATTAAATCCCGAAACAAAATGAAAAAGTGTGCAATAACGAATATTATCCTCGAAAGGTAAAACCGCCACCATTTTATTACAGGTCTGTAAAAATATATATTCTCCTTAGAATATTTCAAACACGGGCTGCATTACTGGATACTGTAAAAAAACGTGGTTCCTCTTCAACGATCGGTACAGAATTAAAGGCAAAAACTTCTCTCCAAATAACTGATTACTTATGGGTATCCCTAATACTTTTAAAGTACCCACCCTTGACAATAATGTACCAACGTTTCCATTCTCCAGAATTAACTAAGTAAATAACGACGGTAGTCGCAGAGAGCGCTTCGTTGCGGTCTGCCGCCTGTTCTATTTATGATGAGATGAAAGCGTTGGCTGAGATGTATCGCATCCGATGCCGTCCCCGGAGAGTTGACAAGCTTGCCTGTCACGCCGCACACCCACTTCACCACCGCTCCTTTATGTCATAGCGTATTATCTACCTCGCCTATAGACGGTACGACTCAAGTACAATGATCGATGAATCGTTCCGTGGGAATTGACTCTAAACGCCACTTTGCCAGTGTGAGCGGAGCATTAGATAGCCAGTCCGTTGCGGCTGAAGTGGGAAAGAGAGAAGTTCCTCTACGTGACCACTTCCCACATTCTACTTGAAATTAGAGAGCAGAAAAGCAAAAATCATTAAATTAGATTACAATTGGCAAATTTACCGCTCTTGGACGTCATATTATACTATATTTAGTACATATATGTACAACCTACTGTAAGTAACAGGTAGTTATTACAAGTTTTGGCATGCGAGTAGTAGTTTGAGTATCCTACCTATTTTAAAGGCAAATACACAACAAATGAATAAAATAATAAAAATAATCGTGAATTGTTATAATCAGAATAATACCCAGAATAATACAGAGAATAAACGGTCAAAATAATTTAAAAAATAATAATTATAGTAGTAGTAGTAGATGGAGTGGGGGGGGGGCTGGTTTCCAGCCCTTGATGTCACCTAGATCTATAAGATCTAAATTAATAATTAAAATAATAAGAAAAAATACACAAAATATGTCAAAAATATGCATCTAAATATGTCAAAAAAAATGACCACTAATCATCGATAAGTGGTTTCTTTATGGATGCTTTATGGACCATCTTTATGGATTCTTTATGGACCATCGGCTACCCGATCCTGGGTGAACAACCCGGCAAAGGATGCCGTGGTCCGCGATGGATTCGGTTTTACACCGTTTCATCGTAAGGGAGAGGACCGCGCAAGCGACCTTTAACTCGTAACTAGTCGAGAGACATAAGTAATATGGTCGCAACTGGAAGTAAGGGCGTGATGGTAAGCCCGCTGGGTTACATACCTGGTTATCTCGCGGATAACGCGTTGCCCTCTTACGGGCATGTGGCGGAGCTTGACGGTGGACTGTTTTGTCCAAGTCTTCTGCGCTCACTTCACGGGAGATAGAACGACCAATCGTTAAAACTTCCTGAGGTGACGGGTTCGCCAGTTGTAGTTGACAACTCTATTTAGATCCTCTTACTACCGGCTCATGGCTTCGTGGTTACTAGTGATATTGTATACACATTTAGAAGAAATAACAATTATAAATATCCTTACGAACCAAGCTATCAAAAAAACATTATAAACGAGTAACTCCCTGGTCGGCCATGATATATTTACTGGCCTCTAAACCTTCAAGCAACATTTCAGTTGTGCATTGTAAACAAGTTTTTGCACTATAAACACCGTAACTGTGAGTTTGGTGATATTTACTGTTGATCGTCAAACGAAATCGTATTAATTCTCGTTCTCATGTTGCGATAGGGCACTTACAGAAAGATATTTTTATGTTTTACCCATTTGCGGTTTTGGCAGCAGCACTTGCTTTTTGTTTTCGCCATTATTATCCTTCCTTCCTCCCATCGGATCTCAGGATTGTTTTCTCACGCAACTTTTCACGCGAAAGCAATCTTTTGCGTGTTTATTTATTTAGGTTGTTACCTAGGATATCTCTTGGGATTTACCGATCTTTTTATTTGCACTGTTAAAAATACATATCTTCTAAAATCTTTTCAAACATTGCACCCATTCGAATGATAATGATGATCAAGGTAAGGATGGATATCGATGTCCGATATATTTAAAACATCGATTTTTTGACATCAATGTTCGATGTTTTTTTACATCGGTGGTACCTTGTCACAATCGAGGTTCCTTTGTCGATATTTCTCATCTATACGATATGGTTCCTTTTGCTCCCTATATGAATAATAATATTATATGGAAGTTGATATTTCTTAACACTTTAACCGCTGGGGCGGCGAAAAGGCCGAACGGCCTATTGCAGTGGTTGACAGATCTGCAGGTAGCTGTTTCGGCTGGCCTCCATATATATTATATAAACATATTCTACATGTCTAACAATATTATTTATTATGCAATAAGAGAGAATTAATTAAAAAACGATATTGTTAGTATTTTTTATACAAAATTTAACAAAAAAAAAGGTGCGGCGGTTAAAAGGCGAATTTCGGAAATTAATTGATTAAACTTTGCCATGTCCTATTTTTAATTTAGATTTAATTACTCTTTTTTAATAGTTTTATTTTTAATATCTATATTGAATTACATAATATCACTGTGTTCATCTGTATTATTGATTGTATCAGAAAAAAAAACTCATAGGGATGGTCAGCAAAATGACTCCAACGAACGATGTTTTTTAGATGACCTAAATATCGATGATTAGAAACGATTTAATATTAGTCCCTTATTTATATACACATTTATATATTATATTAACCATATTTTTTTTTAATGAATTTTTGAATAAATGAAAAAACGAACTAAATCCGAAAAAAATAGCTCTGCAATATTGAGTACAAATTTAATAATGACAGCCATTGCTGTGTTGGCGATTAATTAATTTATTTTATTTTATCTGCATCCAAACTTTTCTCTGGTCGTAACGGTCTCCGTTCCATCGGGTTCAGAAGAGGGAGGAAGAGAGAGTGCACCCGTGGTCGCGCACCCACCTGTGCACACTTGACTGCTATATAGCCTGCGCACTTGACTGCTTCCGAACAGTGGACTCTGAGAAGATTAAAGAATTCACTAGAATCTACAATGCAGTCGCTATGGCCGAACACGGCTAGAAGGATATATATATATGTATATTAAGTTAGGAGTAGTTACGAAACTACTACCTAACACAACTTATTTTGACATGTCTAAGAGCTGTTTTCAGTAGTCAATTTTACAGGACGAAAATGTACCAATGCAGAATCGGGATATTGTGAATTGATGGGCACAAATAGTTAACCTCGTTAATTAATCCGGCCCATAAACACTTCGTCGTTCCGGGCCGGGAGAAGAGTGGGAAATAGCAGTTTTGGCATGAGATCGCTACCCACTAAATCACGGATTAATCCATGTCAATTATTAAAAGCCCGCATTTGCGAAATGTAAACGGATCGTAGATTAATGCCTATAACCCCGGCGTGATACACCCAATAAAATATACGCTTAGTAGAATAATAAATAAACATTTTACCAAAAAACAGCGCAATATATCGTTAACATTATGTGTAAAGTTTAATCCGGGTTCGCTGTGCCATGTTACAAACAAAATATTGTTTTGCTAACATGTTAGTAAAACATGTTTAGCAAACAAGCCATCCGCTGCGATTTTCGAGTATAGATTATTTTTGTTAGTAACTTATCGGAAGACGTGTCCACGGTTTTGGTAATAGCGGATTTTGTTCTTAACAAAAGAAATAGAAACAGATTTCGTTTTAAAACCTACCTACAGCCACGTTCTTTCAACGTCTATCAAGAATCGCAAATTAAAGACAGATTTGGGTTAGGAAAAAAAAATGTTGAGCTTTTAACAATTAATATTGGCAGATATACAAAAACAAGCCACATGGCGTAGTGATGTTATTCCACCTGACATGAGATTGACATGAGAAAAGCATCTAGCTTTTTAGATTTATTTCTATTTTCGTTGGATCTGGCATCCCAAATAACGGCTCTTTCCCGTATCAATTGTATAAAATACAGAGTATTTTCTTTATTCCAATCCATCATAACTATAAACTACAACAACAATACACAATATCTAAAAGATTTGACGAGATATGTCTCTGGCGAACACAAATACGAAACTAATGATATCGTCCCCTGGCCCCCCAGCAGGCAAACGCGAGGAAAGTTGCATTTCCATTCGACTCGGCAAACAAAAACAGCGAACAAAACAGTTAGGCCACGCCCCAAAATAACATGAAGTTGGTTATTATGTTAGCAAAACATGATAACATGGCGCAGCGGACCCGGCTTAGAGTACCTACTTACTATAACTTTAAAAATATTTAATGAGAACGACAGATAGCGATAGTTATGTGGTCATTAAAAAAACCCTATAAAGTCATATTTTAAACAAGACCACTTCTCGTTGGATTTGGGTACTAAAAATCATCCCGCATACTTTTCCAATCGAAAATAGCATAAAAGTCGGGTCATTGATTGTACAAATGCCACCTCAATTTTAGAGTAACATTCATAACACCACAACTCCTATTAATTATAAGTTTTATAATTGTACTTTCAATTTATTATTTTCTCTATAACTATCCTAACTAAAGCCTAAGTCACACGGAGCGAGTTTGCTCGCTGCGATCTATTCGCTGCGAATTTGCTCGCAGCGAATGAGCTCGCTATTTCAGTCACATGTGACGAGTAAACTCGCGTGCGCCGCGCGAGTTTCTACAGTTGGTCGACGTTACCGCGGGAAAATGTCGTCCGTCGGACAACGTCGCGCACGTCTCAGAGAATTGATTCGTTTGGCTTGCGCGGAATTAGCAGACCAAACGCTGAAAAAGCTCAATCGGAAGAAAAGAACGAAGTGGGTACGTAAATGGATTGGACGAAGAGATAAATATGGAGCTTCTAATACCCTAATGAAAGAATTAGCTGCCGAAGAACCAACAGATTACAGAAATATTCTACGTATAACGAAAGATAAGTTTGAGGAATTACTTGAACTAATAAGTCCAGAAATAAGAAAACAAGACACAATTATGAGAAACGCCATTACATGCAGAACTAAATTGGAGATAACACTCAACTATATTGGGAGTGGCAGTAGCCTGAAACAAATTTCCTACTTGTTTAGAGTGCCTCACAACACAATATCTACGTTTTTGCCTACGGTTTTGAATGCAATTTACAAAGCTTTGTCGCCATTCATACAGGTATGAACCAATTGTTTTTACTTTCAAACCTTTATTTTTTTATTCTATGTGTATATAACAAGTTTTTTTATTCTGGGTCTTTTATAATGGGACTAAGTGGGTTCATAAATAGATTATATGGAGAGATAAACAGATTATATGGATAGATAGGATGGAGAGATAAACATGAAACTTATACTACTGTTATGAAAGAATTCGCTGCCGAAGAACCGGCTTTAAGTACTAAAGGGTAAAATGAAACATACATTTTATTTTGTTTTATATTTAAGTATTACAAAATATTTAAGAAAATAAAACCTCATTTCTAAGGACGATAACCGAAACTAAGCGGTGGTTACTTTAAGGGGCCTTCCACATTTTGTGCCCAAATTGTGACATTTTGATTGGTTTTCTTGTATAAAGTATAAAGAACTTCAATAAAAATATTATATAAATGGATAGATCTATCCTCGATGTAGACGCCCTTGGAAGTAGATTCTTGTTTTTTTTACTAGAATTATGAAAAAATCCTATTTTTTCAGCGTGTTTTAGGATTTCACGCTTAGGCGTTCGAGAAAATGGTAAAATTTTCGGTAAAAATTTACTAAAATTACTGATTAAAAAATACTATCGAACTAAAAAAAAGATGATTAAAGACCTCTTTGGGGCTGGAATTTTTAATTTTGTACGAAAAATGGGTTAAAAAAATACGAAAATTTGAAGTTTTTCGCAAAACTAAGGGTTACATTTGATTTTATTCTGGAAATGTTAATGAGAATTTAGTAACAGGAACTGTTTTAAAAACAAACTATGAATCTTTGTTAACATAAAAAAAATTAAAGCTTGAGTAATTTCTAATATTTCTTTCATATTTTGAAACGCGACGGCGCGGCGGCGCGACGCAAACCGACTGATTTGGCCGGAATCGCCGCCGTCGCGCTTTATATACGTTTTATAAAAATATGAAAGAAATATTAGAAGTAATTCAAACTTTAAAAATATTTTTTCTAAGCTTTATAAAGATTCAAATTTCTTTTTGAAATAATTTTTGTTACTAAATTAACGTATTATTTCCATAAAAAATCAAACGTAACTCTTAGTTTTGCGGAAAACTTAAAATTTTCATATTTTTTTTTTTATTGTCGTACAAATTTCAAATTTGCAGCAACAAAGAAGTCTGTAATCGTCTGTTTTTAGTTCGAGAGTATTATTTATTTAGTAATTTTAGTTAGTTTTTAAAGTAAATTTTACCATTTTGTCGAACTCCTACGCGTGAAATCCGAAAACAGCCGCCGAAAAAATATGATTTTTTAATAATTCTATTAAGAAAAGCAAAAATCTACTTAATCTACATCAAGGATAGATCTATCCATTTATATAATATTTTCATTGAAGTTCTTTATACTTTAGACAAGAAAACCAATCAAAATGTCACAATTTGGACACAAAATGTGGAAGGCCTCTTAGAAGATTGTATGGAAAAAATATACAAACAAACTGGACAAAGCGCTTCTTTTCGTCGGAGAACAAATCAGATATAAAACAATTTAGAAATACTAGTCAGATTCGCAGACTAGTCAAAGCAGTCCTTTATAGAATTAATTGCTAATTTTAATTTGTCTGAAGTTGTAATTCTGCTGCCGTGTTGCGGCGGTGCGTCTGGCAAAACGTAGTTAGCCTGTTGGAGATGTGCTTCTGATATCACGAAGTTGTTCTGTTGCAGTTGTTCTCCTAATATTACGACGTCGGTCTGTTGCGGTGGTGCTTCGTAGGTATGCTCCACTGATTCTTCTGACATTACGTTGGCCTGTTGGTCAGGTGTGATTGGTTCTTCATGCGATACGAAACTTCGTATAATGTTAGGCGAATGAGGAGGTGGCGTACCATAACCATATGAAGATCCTGGAGAGGGTTCATTATGGTAGTATGGAGATGTCATGTGTCTTAAACTTTCTTGGGTTATTAAATTTTGAATTTTTCCTTGCAGTAAAACGAAGCTTCTCTCTGGTAGCTTTCTAAGCTGGGCTCCAATATGTAATGCAAAGCGGTCGTACTCGTCTTCTTGTACAGTAGACATTCTGGCAATATCTTGAAGTTGTAACACCGAGTCTGTGAAACTTGAAGCCGAAGTTTTAGAAATTTTCTTTGGAGGTTCTGGAGGCGGACGAGGTTCTGCATGCCGGGTCATCACTTTATTTTTAGCCTTACTTTTGGTTGATGTTAAAGATAACGGGTCGGAAGCATCATCACGTTGATATTGCAAGGAATTTTCTGCACTTTCATTAAAATCGTAGTTGTCTTCCTCGGGAGTCTCGTTCTGTGACAGATCCTGTAAATGAAAAGAAATACCTGATTAGCAAATATAATTTATATTGTATAGTATGCCATTTGCAAATGGGATATTGCCGGCATGACATTCATTCTAAGGCGAACGTTCATAGGCACCGTTACAATAAAAAAGAACGGTGCCATATATCTTGCTTAATATTAAATATAAATCTTTGTTTCAGGCTCCTGATACTGTGGAAGAATGGAAATTCATCCAAAATATGTTTGAAATAAGGTGGAACTTTCCTAATTGCTGTGGAGCCCTAGATGGAAAGCACATAAGAATCCAACGGCCGCCGAACAGTACATCTACATTTTTTAACTACAAACAGTTCTACAGCATTGTATTGTTCGCAATGGTGGATGCAGATTATTGTTTCAGATACATTGATGTTGGAAGTGATGGAAGAGCTTCTGATAGTACTATATTTAGAACGTCAACTTTGAATGTGGCAATGGAAATGAATTTACTCAACTGGCCAGAGGGAGGAGTGTGTGTAGGAGACGACGCTTTTCCATTGCGAACTAACTTACTGAAGCCTTTTAGTCATAGAAACTTGACACTTGAAGAAAAAATATTCAATTATCGTCTGTCAAGGGCTAGAAGAATTTCTGAAAACGCATTCGGGATCCTTGCTTCCAGATTCCGTATCTTACGACGGGCCATTGACTTAAAGGTAGAAACAACAGAAGTACTTGTTAAGGCAGCTTGCGCCATTCACAATTGGCTCCGAATATCCTCTAAAAACTACATGCCACCAAGATGCGTTGATAGAGAGGACTTACATACAAACGTGATACAGCCAGGAACGTGGAGAACGGAAGTGACCGAGCAACTCAGGAGTATCAACCGAGATGAAGGTGGATATTTATCAAATCATTACTCGAATGACGCCGAATCATTGAGGCGAAAATACGCTAGAGCCTTCCGCACAACATTATCTGTTCCGTGGCAGTCACGTGCAGTTCAAAATTTGTAAATGCTAAATTGAAAATAAATGATTTGACTAAGAACAAGCTTTTACTTCCAGAATTCGGTAGGTTAAACTACCAGAAAACATTAGATATTATAATGCTAATATATTGTTGAGGAGGCCCATGTCTTTTAGCATACATTTTTACTCAAAATCAAGGAACTCGTTTAGGAACTCGACACCCCTCTAGGAACTAGGATAGTCTAGAAACTCGACACCCCTCTATAAAGCCACACATATTTATTATTATTTTATATTTATTAAATTTTATATTTATTGAATACAAAAAAAAAAACAAAAAAAAATATTGAAATCGGTCGAGCCATTTTCGAGTTTTTGCGAGATTAGAAATTGATATGTATGTATATATGTATATATGTATATATGTATATATATATATATATATATATATATATATATATATATATATATATATATATATATATATATATATATATATATATATATATATATATATATATATATATATATATATATATATATATATATATATATATATATATATATATATATATATATATATATATATATATATATATATATATATATATATATATATAAATTTTAAACTTTTTAGCGAGTCTTCATCGAGACATATCCAACGAATCTAAACACAAAGGGGTTACAACTGTATAATTGGCGAGTTCCAGTGACCACTTTCCAGCTCCATCGACAGACCCTGGAAACCAGCTAGGGTTAGAGCCCTCATCGAGAGAAATCTAACGAGCCCCAACACGACATGTCTGCTGTAAGCCGTTGAAGGAGTGCAGGCTGCCCTGGCTGCAGCATCAGGTTAAGGTCACCACATTATTGCATTATCAACGAAGCTACGTAGGTTTAGCAAAACAAAAATTTGGGTTCCTGTCAAAAAAATGTGATTTCCGATTTCTTCCCTAGTGAAGTCGGGTACCCTACCGCAGCTAGTACAAAATAAAAACGTTTTAAAATACAAAAAACTGTAGACACTTACCAGGTTTGATGATGACTCACGCCCTGATAGCACATTTTTCAGGAACGATGCCTCACGGAACCACACTAGTTTTGGCACATAAATGTCATCGGTTCCTACACCACTTTTCATAGACTTCTTCACTTTATTTAATTCGGCTCTGTATGCATCTTTTAAATTTTTTATTTTTCTCTTTAGATGATCCGCGGTAGCTATTACAAATCCAAATTCAATCAGCTCTTTAAACAACTTTTGGAAAGCGTCGTCTCGCGCGTTCTTGTTCATAAATTTGGCGTCGTTGGTGTTCCATAATTCTTCATATTTTTGATACACATTCAAAAAACGAATAACTTCCAAAGCACCCCATTTCAAAGAGTCCTGCTTCTTTGATTTTGCTTCCGCCATTTTGAACTCGCGAACAATAAAGCGACACAGCGTGGAGTGCAGGTAGCGCGGCGTCCGAGACGTGTGGCGTGGGCGCACGCACGACGCGAATGGCGTAGCAGCGAGTGCCTTGTCACACAGCTCGCGCGTGCGTTCCATTCGCCTCGAGTAGCGCTCTCGCCGCGAGTATAATTGAACATGTTCAATTATACTCGCGGCGTTTTTAGTCGCGGCGAGTGGATTTGAGTCGCCGCGAGTAGGTTGTCACAAGCAGCGATTTCACTCGCGGCGATTGAACTCGCAGCGAATACTCGCTTCGTGTGACTTAGACTTAACGCTCTAATCGAAATATAAAGATTATTAAAAATTAATCGATAAAATAGACTAATTTTCAATGTTCCACTGTATAAATTCATTACGGAAACCACATAAAATATGGGCCTGTTTAGGATTTTTTTTTCAAAAACAACATATTCGATATTTCCTTTATTTTTTTCTAGGAACGAATGACAATTACGACTGTTTCCATGACGTAAATCGTTACTAAGAGTAATATTGGATTTAACATTAAAAATAGTGTAACAAAAAGTTGCAATATTTTAAATGGGTTTTTTATTTCTCCTGTAATATTCAATTTTCGGTACTTACGTTGTTTTTAAAATGACCGATTCATTTATGATGAACTGAAAGGAAATAATGAAATGGTTAAATCATTTTATGTATCAGCAAAGTATTAGGAATATTTTTTATTTGCACGAAAGCACGTTTTAAATAAAAAATAATATTTTAATATTCTGACTACTCGAGTGAAAAAGAGAAATTAGTTTAAATTTTACCCAATTTCACGGTAGAAATAAGAATGTAAGTACTGATCGAGTTTATGGGTGGAAGCTGCAATGTGCAGCATCAATTCAACTACTTGGGGAGCCAGCAAAATATATATATATATATATATATATATATATATATATATATATATATATATATATATATATATATATATATATATATATATATATATATATATATATATATATATATATATATATATATATATATATATATATATATATATATATATATATATATATATATATATATATATATATATATATATTTATATATATATTTATATACACATATATATATATATATATATATATTGTGACACGATTGCTGTTTTCCCCGATAAATTCGCATTGCACTTTAAGTAAACAACATTACGCATAAGAAAAACACACGCATAAGATGCATGCAGCGCCATCTTGATGCAATTCACAAGCCTTGCAAGCTAGGACTGTCAGATACGACATACGACTATCGTAGTATCTACAAGCGTACAATTGACAACGAATCTATTGTCGGCTAGTCGATTGCCACATTTAAATCTTGTATTCAGTTATGAAAATGGATTTTAGGAAAAAGAATAATTTTAATTAAGTCGGTAAAAATAAAGAAAGATCAAATTATAAACCAGGATGCTAGGAAAATTAATACAATAATTTATTTGGGTATTATACAATTTTTAATACACAAAATCATGATTAACATTGGTAATTAAATTCCGTACGTAAAAACGCGGACACTTAGCCACATTAAATCAGATCCGCTCAACTAGAAATTAAATCTAGTATTTTATAAAAATACTGTAACAATTATTCAAATTAATAAAATAAATGTAAATTAAGCACCGGAAGCCTAAACGAGTCGAGTAAGAATCCATCATTAGACGGCCATGTTTCCGCCCTTTCTTTTTCGAATTCGCAATTCAGCTGGTGCGGTCGATATTAATTGAGAATCCCGTGGTGCACGTAATCAGATAAATTAACCCGGTGAGTTTTGAAGCGGTTGTTCAATATTTAGATACAGGATGAATCCTTATCCGTTCGGTTGGGAAGGGATGGATTGAAGAGTGAGCCGACTCCCTAGGATTGGGCAAACTGACTCCTCATTTTCCTTCTCTCCCACTTATTGCTCCTGTAATTACACAGGAGCAATAAGTGGGATCTGTTGGACAAAGAACCGGTTAAATCAATTTTATATAACGAAGAGTCGAAAAATGATATAATAAATTCATTATCGCGGCTTAAATCCGACATAAAATTATTAAAATCGAACACGGAGCAAGTCAATACTGAAATATTCCAGGAAAACTTCAATTCGTTATGCCGTAGATTCAAAATGAGTTTGAATATGCCGAAAGAGCTATCGCTCCTTTGGGAATACATAGAAGACTCGTGGCAGGAGTTGTCAGAACCTAAATCGGGAGTATCAACACCCATTTTTCATACAGCTCTCACACAAACAGTACCGTCAAGCGATGACGATGAATCAAAACATATTACAATAAATACAGTAGATACAAAATTAACATCAGCATTAATGGTAGAGAATACAAATAATCCATTGCATAATAATATTGCGACCATTAAAGGGGTCGACATTTCAAAGCTCCGTTTGTCCTACGATGGTAGCAGCTGTGTCTTCGAATTCCTGGAGAGAATCGGTGAGTTAGCATCTAGTAGAATGATCGCAGAGACTTCATTATTGCGGGGGTTGCCGGAACTCTTGAATGGGCCCGCGTTACTGTGGTATCGTCAGGTGCGAGACTATTTAATCTCATGGGATCAGTTTCAACAGCTGCTGAAACAAAAATTTCAGCCTGAAGATTACCAATTCAGGTTATCTAAACAAATATATGTTAGGACGCAAGGTAAAAACGAAACCGTTGCAGACTACTTCTACTTAATGCACACCTTATTCAATCGTCTGGCTAGGCCCATGTCTGAAGATCAACGACTTGAAATACTGCTGCGTAACGTTCGGCCAGTGTATTCGAATCAGTTCGGGTTGAACGATCTGGATTCCGTCTCAAAACTGCAAACTTTCTGTGAGCGTTTGGAGAAGAACCATCTCCGTTCAAAGTTCTTCGCAGAAACACCGGCGGATTTCTTGTCGACGGGTTCTAAACACTCCGTGGTCGGGGAGAGAGTCGCAGACAGGCCAAGGGTAGATAGTCGGTTAGATCATCCTGAAAAAAGGGATAACGTTAATAATCGGTCGCGAGTTTACGCGGTAAAGTCGTTTGGCAGGAGGCAAACCTGTTTAAGGTGCGAAACGAATGATCATCAATACTGGCATTGTCCGCGCAAGGAGGAAATATTTTGTTTTAGATGTAAAGCGCCCGGACAAAGAATTCCAACCTGCAATAACTGCAAGAATAAAGATGCAGTAAATAGCCATAATCAGGATAGGTCAGGAACTCCTACGAATTATCGTAGTGATCAAAACCAAAAAAACTAGACATAGGCACTACTAGCAATCAGGTTCACGGGAGGCAGATTTGGTCTCGAAATGTCAATAGCAAGACGTATAAGAGTGACGGATCAATAGATCTTCCTACGGAGCTCCAGAAATCGATAATTCAAATAAATTGCTCTCAAACTGTTAGTAGCGCCGAAAAATTATTATATTTAGAAGTATGTTTTGGAAAAGTTTCTTTAAAAGGTTTGTTAGATTCTGGTTCCACTTTAAATATAATAGGATCGGAAGCCCATATTCAAATAATTAATCAAGGTTTCAAAATAGAGCCTTGTAAACCATTTTTCGTGACGTCTGCAAATGGAGTTAAATCTTTTTGTAGCGGTGCACTAAGACTACCAGTAACAATTAAAGGTGTTACGATAGTGTGTATATTTTACATTATTCCAGCCATAAATATACCATTGATTTTAGGTATAGATGTCTGGGAAAAATTTGGCCTAATTCCTAATGATATGCAATTTTTAAGAACTTGTAATACTTCGGAGATCAATACTTGTCGTTTAATCGAACCTATAATTACCGATTATGAGTATTTAAGTGTAGAACAACGGCTTATTGCCGATAATATCATTCAGCAATATCAGGATATTTCTAGTGAGAAGATTGGGTTAGGAAAGACATCTCTGATTGAACATGTGATAGATACCGGAGACGCGTTGCCAATTAAACAACGATATTACCGGCTTTCACCATCGAAATTGGAAGCATTAAATAACGAAGTGGATAGGATGCTGAGTTTAGGCGTCATTGAGCCAGCAATAAGCCCCTGGAATAATCCTGTGCTAATGGTTCCGAAATCTGATGGATCTTATCGTTTCTGTCTTGACTCGCGAAAATTAAACGCGGTAACAAAAAAATATGCGTACGGTCTGCCATATATCACAGATATATTGGACAGCCTGGGAGATTCCAGGTACCTCAGCTCAATCGACCTTAGTTCTGCATTTTGGCAAATCCCAATTTCACCAGAATCAAGGCCAAAGACAGCGTTCACAGTACCATTCCGGAACTCGTTTCAATTTTCTAAAACCGCGTTCGGGGTTTCCAACGGCAGCGGGATTCTTCAATCCCTCATGGACTCGCTGTTTGGTTCCGGATTTGAGAGACGCGTGTTCGTATATTTAGACGACATCATCATTACAGGAACCTCATTTGACGAACATGCATCGCTGTTAACTCGAGTGCTAGAACGGTTAAAGTACGCTAATCTATCAATAAATTTTGAAAAATGTAAATTCTTTAGGTCAGAACTCAGTTATCTCGGCCATGTCGTTGATCGTTTTGGATTGAGAGTCAATCCAGACAAAGTTGCCGC
The DNA here is from genome assembly GCA_944548615.1 of Micropterix aruncella. Taxonomy (NCBI): domain Eukaryota; kingdom Metazoa; phylum Arthropoda; class Insecta; order Lepidoptera; family Micropterigidae; genus Micropterix; species Micropterix aruncella. The sequence goes on from OX155966.1 coordinate 12,537,467, forward strand.
AATTACTGCGTTTCCGACTCCAAAATCTAAAAAGGAGTTGCGTAGATTTCTCGGAATGGCCAGCTGGTATAGGCGATTCATTGAGGGATTCGCCACAACAGCTGCCCCGTTAAATCAATTGACGTCCACAAAACCTGGTTCACCGAAATTTTCCTGGAATCCCGTAGCTGAAGCCGCTTTTAATAAATTAAAAGCAGCAATATCATCAGCACCGGTCCTGGCGTGTCCTAACTACAACCTGCCGTTCAGAGTATACGCGGACGCCTCGGCTTACGGGACAGGCGCTGTTTTGACGCAGGGCAACGGCGAAGAGGAAAGGCCGGTGGCATTTTCAAGTCGGACCCTAACAGCGGCTGAGAGACATTACTCAGCGGTGGAACGAGAGGCCCTCGCAGTTTTACACGCCGTTGAACAGTGGAGGTGCTATTTAGAAGGCACAGCGTTATTTGAAATTCATACAGACAGCGCAGCCTTAAAATGGTTTCTTTCGATCGATTCGCCTACAGGTCGGTTGGCTCGATGGGGGGTTCGTCTCTCTCCGTACAATTTCCGTATAGTCCATCGGAAAGGGAGTGAGCAGAAGGTCCCAGACGCGTTATCTCGAGCTCCACTCGTAGCAAGTGTCAGCGTTTCTGAAACAGAGGATACCTGGTTCAAGAAGCAATACCTAGGTGTGGCAAATAATCCGATCGCTCATCCTAATTGGACGATTAAAAATGGCAAACTTTACCGATATAGTAAAGCAGACGGGGAAGTTGATCCAGAATTTCAGTGGAAGGAGGTCGTCATGTTAGAAGATCAAACCCGGTTGTTTAAAGAGTACCATGATAATCCAACTGCCGGTCATCTCGGGGTCTACAAAACATATAACCGATTAAGGCAACATTACTATTGGCCAGGGTTGTATCAAACGGTCGTCAAATATGTAGCAAATTGCAATACCTGCATGGCCACTAAACATGTAACAACAGGTCCATTGGGCACGATGAACTCACCCAAAAAGTGTAGTCGCCCGTTCGAATATATTGCCTTGGATATTCATGGCCCCATGGTGTCATCAAGCAAAGGAAACCGTTATATTTTGCTAATAACATGTTGTTTTAGCAAGTATACCATTATAATTCCATTGAAAGAGGCATCGTCGAGCAAAATGATTCCTTTAATTAAAGAGAAGGTGTTTTTAATTCACGGTGTCCCCAGGGTAATCCTAACCGATAACGGTAAACCATTCATTTCTAAAGAAATGAAGAAATTTTTTGAGGAGCATAAAATTCCCCAAATATTTAACACCCCATTTTATACCCCTCAGGTCAACCCCGTAGAAAGATATAATCGTACTCTAAGTACCATGCTATGCGCTTACGTGGGTAGATATCATAAATCCTGGGACATACATTTACCTGAGTTCCAGTATGCGTTGAATTCTGCCAAATCCGAAACTAGTCGTTTCAGTCCCAACTTTTTAGTTTTCGGTCGGGAACTGGTAACATCCGGCGAGGTTTATTCCGCAATGACGGCAGCGGAAACGCAAGCTGTCCTCATGTCACCGGAAGAAGACGATCGAATTGACAGATTGGGTCAGCTGGAAAAGATTTTTCAAATGGTTAAGGCCAATTTGCAGAAGCAACATGAGAGGAATAAGCACTCGTACAATAAGGGTCGCCGTACTCCGGTTCTGCAAAAGGGCGATGTTATTTGGAAAAAGACGCGTTTCCTGTCTAATAAAGGGAATAATTTCTCGGCTAAACTCGCCCCAAACTTCGAAGAGTTCCGCGTAAAGGAAAAGTTATCCGACAACGTCTATATATTGGAGACGTTGGCGGGGAAAGAAGTGGCAGGTACACATCATGCCAAAGATTTTAAAATCCCTGGAAATCTAACTCTGGATCCCCAAAAGTCTCCAGGTATTCAGATTCAGGATCCCGATCCATCGCAGTAATCATTTAAAATCAAATAAAAAAATAATAACCTTAAAATAGACTGTCAACTGTCATCTAATATGTTCATAATTCATTAAAATATTAAATAAAATTGGGTTTACCTTGTCATTCGGTGGTTGTTCAGCGACTTGTATAGTGAGCGTTTTGTTTTGATTATTTTATACGTCATAGTGTTGTTTTCCGAATGTAATCCATGTTGCAATTTCTGTTGTGATGTTATTCATCATATCCACAAACATTATATGATGGTTGTTATTAGGTTGGTGTTGTTAGACTGGAACATTATCGAATATGGGTCCAGTGCACACAACAGGTTGCCGCAGTTTCAGTGGAACCAATGCGACAATGCGTTCGTTCTGAAAAGTAAAGTTTTATTTAAGTAGCAGTGCAGCAAAGCGTTCTAGGCAGGAAAGTGAGGCTTCGATGAGGTGTCAACGATATTGGTGTGACACAGTAGCACATGTTATTTAGGGTTTCAGTGTCGAATGAAAGGATCGATATGCCTATTGGATTGGCTACCGTATTATAGATGGTGATGAATGCAGAGATTTATGATTGAAAGAATGTAAGAGCTTGTATGAAAGATTAATTACCGAGCTGTTCAACGTTCTTCTTGGGCTAATCCTTAAAAGTAGGTTCCTTGAATCGAATAAGGGCTTATCCTTGAATAGAATAAGGAAGGATTGGATCCCGGGTCGGACGCGTGAGGGGCACATCGTTGACCCAGAGTCATGTGAGTTCACAGGTTAGAATCAGCGCGTGCTTAAAGCTGTCAAACTTGGGAAGCGTGTAGGAATGTTGGATGTTATCTACTTACGTGAATAAGGCGAAAATTCCGCTGCTTCCGTGAATTTTCGGTTGGAGACGGGGGGATTGTGACACGATTGCTGTTTTCCCCGATAAATTCGCATTGCACTTTAAGTAAACAACATTACGCATAAGAAAAACACACGCATAAGATGCATGCAGCGCCATCTTGATGCAATTCACAAGCCTTGCAAGCTAGGACTGTCAGATACGACATACGACTATCGTAGTATCTACAAGCGTACAATTGACAACGAATCTATTGTCGGCTAGTCGATTGCCACATTTAAATCTTGTATTCAGTTATGAAAATGGATTTTAGGAAAAAGAATAATTTTAATTAAGTCGGTAAAAATAAAGAAAGATCAAATTATAAACCAGGATGCTAGGAAAATTAATACAATAATTTATTTGGGTATTATACAATTTTTAATACACAAAATCATGATTAACATTGGTAATTAAATTCCGTACGTAAAAACGCGGACACTTAGCCACATTAAATCAGATCCGCTCAACTAGAAATTAAATCTAGTATTTTATAAAAATACTGTAACAATTATTCAAATTAATAAAATAAATGTAAATTAAGCACCGGAAGCCTAAACGAGTCGAGTAAGAATCCATCATTAGACGGCCATGTTTCCGCCCTTTCTTTTTCGAATTCGCAATTCAGCTGGTGCGGTCGATATTAATTGAGAATCCCGTGGTGCACGTAATCAGATAAATTAACCCGGTGAGTTTTGAAGCGGTTGTTCAATATTTAGATACAGGATGAATCCTTATCCGTTCGGTTGGGAAGGGATGGATTGAAGAGTGAGCCGACTCCCTAGGATTGGGCAAACTGACTCCTCATTTTCCTTCTCTCCCACTTATTGCTCCTGTGTAATTACAGGGATTCTCCTATCGGATTAATCTTCTCCGTTGGACCATTCCTGCCGATCTACCTACCGAATCGCAAGACGGTCGACCGCGACCAACGTAAACATCATCGCACGTACGAGAGTGCCGCCCGTCGCATGTACATCAGCCGCCGTCTCCCGTGGGAAAGCACGGCGTAGAGCGGGAAGAGGAAGAACGGGGATCGGCCAGCCGAAAAGAAACGCGACTCCGTCGAAGATCGTCACATCCTACATTCCCGTGTCCCCACGTGCTACAATCCAATAAGTGTTCTAAAATCCAATACTTGGTAAGCCGACCCTGGATAAGGTTCGCACGTCTTTTGCTCTACTTTCAATGATTCTAGTTTCCACTTTCTTTATATTCTCGTAATGGGGACTAAGATCCCAATAAATCGAATTCTAATAAAAACAAGTGACTTTTACTAAGGTGATTCTAGTTTCTACAGGTTACTATAGATTCTATAGGTCACCAAAGGTATCCCCCAACTATATATGTCACAATATATATATATATATATATATATATATATATATATATATATATATATATATATATATATATATATATATATATATATATATATATATATATATATATATATATATATATATATATATATATATATATATATATATATATATATATATATATATATATATATATATATATATTTATTTAAAATAAAATTAGTAAAAGCTACTTAAAAAGTAGCGAAGGAAATCCCAGTTTGTATTGGGAAATGCTTATGTTTGAATGAGATATACTTACAGATGTGCACGACTTTCGACGGTGCAATGTAAGTTTAAAGGTCCTTTTGCAGTCGACTAACGATCACTATTCATCCATATATCTCATAAATAGGGCTTATCCTTATGCAACACAAAATGCCTTCAATTGAGACGAATTAAGCGAAAAAATAAAAAATTAAACTATCGATCACTTCGGCAAAGCCGTTTTATAAATGAAAGTGACATTATGAGATATATGGATGAATAGTGATCGTTAGTCGACTGCAAAAGGACCTTTAAACTTACATTGCACCGTCGAAAGTCGTGCACATCCGTAAGTATATCTCATTCAAACATAAGCATTTCCCAATACAAGCTGGGATTTCCTTCGCTACTTTTTAAGTAGCTTTTACTAATTTTATTTTATATAAAAACATCATATTATAAACGGATTTCTTTACAAACCTTATCAAATATATATATATATATATATATATATATAATTATATATATATATATATATATATATATATATATATATATATATATATATATATATATATATATATATATATATATATATATATATATATATATATATATATATATATATATATATATATATATATATATATATATATATATATATATATATATATATATATATATATATATATATAGTATTATTTTATATTTATCTATAAAGTATATATTTATTTATGTATGTATGTGTATGTTTATATGTATATACCTAAATTTTATATTATTACGCTTTATTATTTTGGAGACATATCTATCTTCTTAAACGTAACATAATAATATTCAAAGATACAGCAAGTTACGAAAACCACTCTACTTTCTTTTATATTAAGCCTACCTTAGTACAGGCGAGGCCTAGTTAGGATGGCTTTGAATTTTAAAAATATATGTAATATTATAGATTAATAAAGAATTTTGAATTTGAATTTGAATTCTGCGGTCAAAATACTGTCTGATTTGAAAGTATCAGCATTTACAAAACTTTTGCACTTTTTTGTCGCTGGCTCCCCAACTATAAGATGAGTGGTCGTGCTGCGGCTGTGGCATCATTATGTGGGCCCTCGCGATGAGATATGAACGCGGGAACAAAGCGCGGAAGACTAGTTGAGAAGGTCTTCTGTTGACGTATTAAGTCCACGGTGACGTTGCAGAGTTACTACGGAGGAAAGTCGCTATCTGCCCACCCCGCTCTGTTTGCCGTTTAGTAGAAACAGCCCGATTTTCCAAACAAGTTTACATATGAAAGATACACAGTAAAGAAGGAAGGCAGAGATAGTTACTCAGTGTACCGGTGGCTGGTAAGATATTTTGCGCCCCTCGTTCGTTGTCTTCGTTTTACGTAGGGAGTGTTTTCTGTTTGTTATAATGAATTAATTTTTCTTTGCGATTGTATTTCAGTTAAACTGTTGATTCAAATAATAGACAAAATTTTAACAAAAAAAACCGACTCCATTTTTTTAAGTGCAGCAGCCATACCATGGTGATACTTAGAACGGGCTATAATAATTGAAGGCGTATACAAAATTGTGTGTCTGTGCTGTTGACCGTTGAGGAGTTCCCTCGTTGGAAGCCAACCCTAGGTGCCGCAGTCCTGTCTTGGTGAAACTTAGAACGGGCTGTCGTAATTGAATGCATATACAAAAGTTCGAATCTGTACTGCTGACCGTTAAGGAGCCCTTTCGTCGGTAACCCAACCAATATGTATCGTCATTGGAATTGAACCAACATGTAAATTTTCAACTTCATATGATGATATTTGAGCAGTTACCTCAATTCCTCATAGATCTCATCATCAGAATAAGATTTTGATAAAAACGTGGTCCCATTTTTATCAAATATCTGTAAGTATATCATTTCAAATAGAAAAAAAATAATAAACACAAATCTGTTCATAAATGGCAGTTCTGAGGTAACAAACATTTAAAAAAAAAGATATAACCGAATTGATAACCTCCTCCGTTTTTTGAACTCGGTTATTAACGACTTATTACATAATAAACCCTATTTAACAAGATATACCTAATAACTAGTACAATTTACAAAGTCATCTAGATATACAATTTTTCGGGTGTGTTGAAGTCTCATACGACATAGATTAATGAGCCTTACTTTTTATTATTACTTCGTTTTAAAAAAAATAAAGCTCAAGATATACATTCCTGCATTTTTACAAAAAAAAAACATATATGGACCAGTAGCAAAAGTAACGTACTCTGCTCGCATTTTGGTTACTACTTCAACGCTGCCTAATTAGGCCTAGACCTGTACTAAAACAGGCGTACCAGAAAATATTTTAGCTGTGCAAAGATAAAAAAAAAGAAATCAAGTTTGGTATTCATAAGTATTTAAGAAATCATGAAATATATTTAAGAAAAGTAGATTATGAAGGAATTAAAATTAAAAAAATAGTTCAAAACAGTAAAAATATTTCAAAATAATAAATATCTTAAATGCATTTCGCGCTGTACATAGAGCATAGAGCTGTCTCAAATGCAATACTTCATATTCCCCAAATAATTTTTCCGATGAGTACCTGTAAGGCTTACGGGTGATGATTTTTATTATTAGCTTCTGCGCAGGGTATACAGTAGTTTTTGCACAGGCTCCCCAAGCAATGATTCCATAGCTTAGAATACTTTGGACCAAGTTATAGTCCGTAGTTTTTATATCTTGTCATTTATATCTATCTAAATTAGATATTTACGCAAACACAATTAATTATTCAGAGTCCCTAGGTGTTACACTCTGGGTACACTCCACCTTTCATGCAAAAATGCCCATTCTCATTTGAATGATTTTCAATTCTTTGGATGAATTATCGATTTATTGAAGTTTTTATCCAAAGTTCTATACATATTTTTCAAAAAATATAAAAGATTATTAAACAAAATTTTAGTCGCATAAACTTTAGATTTCTATGTAACAACCCGGTGAACTTCGTACCACCTAAAATTGATTGATTGTAACTCTTCATAAGCGTTTATTATTGACTAGCTGCTGTTTATTATTGACTAGGTGATGGAAAATTGTGATAATGATGATTGAAAACCATATATCTTTATAAATTATAGCCTATGTGTTATTCTGATGTGTAAGCTATAGTATTGTAAAGTTTCATCAAAATCCATTCAGTAGTTTTTGCGTGAAAGAGTAACAAACATCCATACATACATACAAACTTTCGCGTTTATAATATTAGTAGGATTCTAATCCAATTTATTGAAACCAATTCATTCAACCTTCCAATACCAATTCATTGAAATCCTACTAATATTATAAACGCGAAAGTTTGTAAGAATGTATGGATGTTTGTTACTCTTTCACGCAAAAACTACTGAATGGATTTTGATGAAACTTTACAATAATATAGCTAACACATCAAAATAACACATAGGCTATAATTTATAAAGATGTATGGTTTTCTATCATCATTATCACAATTTTCCATCACCACGCGGGTGAAACCGCTGGGCGCAGCTAGTCTATAATATGGCCGGATCATGTACGGTTTGAGTTTCGTTTGGTGATTAAATGAAAGTCGTTTGCACTTTAAATAAATTCAATGTATGTATTTAATTTACATGATGAAATATAAATGCTTTTTCGACTTTTCCGACTTTTTCGACTTTTTCGGCTTTCGACTTTTTTTGCATTTTCGACTTTTTTGTCTTTGTTTTTTTTTTTCGAATTTTCCGACTTTTTCGACGATTTTGACTTTTTTGACTTTTTCGACGTCTTCGACTTTTTTGACTTTTTTGACTCTTGACTTTTTCGACTTTTTCGACTTTTCGACTCTTTGAAATTTTACACAATCGCACGGAATGAACAACAGTTATGGATGGCGCAGCTGTCAAACAATAGGATAGCCGCGAACGCCATCTATTGAAAGTGGCCCATTTCCCATTTTGACTGACAAATGACCAATTTCGATTTTTTCGTTTCTTTTAATTTTTCCTAAATATTTTTTTTGTTAACCAACCCTGAATCAAGGCAAACTTTTGTTTTCAAAAAAAAAAATAATTTTAATCGGTCGAGTCATTTTCGAGATCTTGCTAGACTAACGCACGGCAATTCATTTTTATATATATAAGAAGAAGAAGAAGATTCGTATAACATTTGTAGTTAAACCACTTGTAATTATTATCCTTTTGTTTTGATTTTGCAATGAGGCTTTTAGGATGGCAATTTCCCCCGATTGGCGGTTTTTTAGCTGCGAGGAATTCGCGGCCGCCTATATCCATATTTAAGCAATTATGCAATTATATGCGGAAAAAGTCGCTTTCATTGAACAACCACCGTTATACATTAGTATGGGTGCACTAACACCCACTACAAACAAATTTTCGATGGTCGAAAACATGCCGTCGTGGGTTTCATTCCCATGGCTGGCTCTCTAAAGGTTAAGTGCCACCATCCCGGAGAATTAATTTATATGAATGACTTCCGCCGCTGCAATAGTTAATGGCAAACTCAAAAACAAACTCGAACGTCCTCTATAGCGGTTCTGGGTGCGCGCATTTCAGAGCGCTGAATAAAAAATGCCCGACCTATATTCGTGCGCCATCCCGGGCTCTCCACCCCCCCCCCCTCTCCTTCTTCATTCGCGCTTTCAGCTTTTCTCATTTGGACGCATTGAAGCGGTGGCGGTTGTCGCTTTCCAGCGTTCACCATGCGGCCAAGGCGGGCGACACGTCGCCGGAGAACGTCATTCAATACCGTTATCTCCTCTCCCGCGATTGGCGATTGTTACGGCGAATAGAGTTGATATTGAAACATCTCTACCTGGCAACTAATAAGTCGAAATGTACTCAGATCAACTTTCACAGGTATACGAAAATAATATATTGGAAATATCGGTGCTATTGACTCCACAATCAGCCTGCGTCTGCCATCTTGAGGTATACCTAGGCAGTAAACTTCTGAGAGATCAGCATGCTCACAAGTTTTGGTAGCCAATGGTTCTCGTGCAGTTAATGCCACAAGGACCCATCTCGTTCCAGGGATCTTCCTCCTTGAATGAGAAGGACTCTAGCCCGGTAAGGACTCTGTTTTCCAGGCTACGGCTGTTGAGTCAGTTTCCCCTGGGGGATGATACTCTAGCGCTACTGGGCGGTTTGCGCATCATGCGGCATCAGCCAATCAACTGTGCACTCCAGCGAATGGCTGAAGGAGTCGGGGAACGACAAAAGGGTGGATTTTGACGGGTGGATTTTGACCTGATGTCACCCACTCTTGCATCGACTATATGGTCACCCGATTTCGGGCGAATATAGGCAAAATACGCTACGGTTCGCGATAAATTGGAACTGAATTACCGCTATAATAACATCAGGTAGACTCCGAGCATATTACTTTGGACCCATAACCAGACGTGAGGACTGGAAAATCTTGCCAAATCTGGTAGTGAGGGCGCGGGACTGCCCGCTATATAACTTTCCACTGTCACTCGGTAGACGGCTACCAGATAAGGTTGAGCCGTGAGTTGAACCGACCCAAAATAACAAACAGGTCATCAGGCCCATGCTGCACGGAATCTTTAGATACCATAATTAACAAGATACGGATCTTTTAAGTAAAATATAAATAGTAGCACTATGGTTTTTCGATAGTGCTAATATTTAGTTTTTCGCAAGACTAATCTATCGCTGTATCATAGTTCGTCGCTTCATATATGGGCTGTTTGTAAAGCCAAAATGTACGCGGTGAAACTCGTACCTACCACCGACTAATAAAAGACGTAAGATGCTAGCGCCGCTCGTACTTGATCATTACCCAATTTTATTTAGTTTCACAACGACTTGTTTACAACTTAATGGGTAGATACCAAGTATAAAACAAAGGTGCAACTGCGACGGAAGTCCGCCCTCAGTATTCCTTCGACAGCGGATGACGAAGACTGAGGTACTTCCTCGAATCTTGAACTCGATTCCCTAGTTAATATCAGAGCCGATAGGAATCCAATCTGCACTTTGAGAGGTTTCACCGGCTGCCGCTACGGTCTGGAATTGCACGGAAATTCCATCCGCGGAGAGCTTCGCGAAAGGCGACAGGTAAACTTTTGCCGCTTTCCACCTCAAACGGCCAACATACAGGCTGTTATGATAATAAGGACGACTAGTTATTGCCCTCAAGCATTTTTAGGGCTAATGGGCCCAGTGCATGGGTCAGCCCAACTCACAGTTCAGCACTCATCCATTAGCCTCCACACAGAAGTACGAGCCCAGGTAGGACTCTGTGCCTGCGGGTCAGTTCCCTGGGATTCGTACTTTGGCCGCTACTGTACGGATTGTGCACGGGTGCGGCGTCAATCAATCAACTGTGCGTTCCAACTGATGAGCGTGGGAGTCTGGAGTAATCCCGCGTTTCTGATCCCTTAAAAACGGTGCGGAATCCCGAATTTGTGTGATCCCGCGTTTGCGGGATTGGATTCCCTAGTCAGGAGAGTTTGATGTATAAACACCTCCTAAAGAGTCATTGTTCTGTCAGTGCAATATCGCCTACACGTAGGGGGCTACAAACTTTACGTCGTAACACCGTTTTATCTTGTTTATAATGTCAAACAACCGCGATTGTGTGGTAATAACTAGTTTTATTTAAATTAAAAATTTAGGCGCCCTCATTGAAAGACCCGTTACTTCTTCTTCTAGCTATTTCTTAAAGTAAAGCGCTGTCAATTTATATTTCAGCTGTTTTAATTTCTGTATGTCAAAATTTTAGGACATAATCTGTCATGTACATAATTTCGAGCAAAGCATTGAATGGAAATTGAACTTTATTTTTCAGGTTTTTTAATGTTTTATCAAATATCATTACATAAATTTTAGCAAATATTACATAGGCCAGCGTATGGACGGTCCTTATATATTCAGCTATCTCGCATTTCCAGGTAATCTGTTTTTTTTGTACCATTAGTTTTGGTTATAGTTTTTCTATCGTTTAGAGCGGAATTTAAATAAAATTCTGAAAAATAAGATATTTTTCTGACGTATAAACCGCGAAGTAATCTCGCAGGGAACAAAATCACAGTTTGCAATATTCTGGGACGTCCTGTATAACCGCGAAGTTATCGCCATATTCGAGTCATGCATCCACAAACTTTAGACATAGGATAGATTGCGTCTAGATTTGAAAACATAAATCAACAGCTTTACATCAGCTTTAAGAGTTTAAATTAAAAGTCGTCAGAGGCTTTGATAAGCCCAAATGGCTCTATGCCCAGAGCATAATAAATGAGTAGTAAAATACGTCTCACTTAAAGTAAATGTACAGTGTCGTCGCCTCCTTCTGGGTATGGAGCCAATATTTCATCATTTTACATCAGTGGATGTTACTATACACTTGTTGCAACACTGCGAGTGATCCGATCCGCAGATTTATTTATTTATTTATTTATTTATTATTCGGGAAACATACAGCGCTTCGTTAATTATTGCAAATTATCTTGGTACAATGTTTCACTGGCCGTAGAATAGAATTCTTAAGATAATGTGCCCAGTGAATTTAGGCCACTAATACCCATGTGTTAGGGTCTGCCCAAATCACAGGTCAGCATCCATCCGGTAGCCTCCAAGCAGAAATTCGAGCCCGGGTAGAGCTCTGTGGCTGCAGGCCAGCTCCCGTCATGCGGGATCGTCCGGGGTATTATAAAATGCGCGGTTGCGCATTTTATAATGCTTAAAGCCATTTCTAGTACAAAAATGATTAGTAGCTAAAAAATGCTAAAATACAACATTTTTTTCATCCTGGTCTGCCTTTTTGACTGAGAGATATGAGGCGATATGTAAAAATTGTTTCAACCCTCCTAGGTCTCCCCTATATTAAACAAATTGGTAGGTACGATGTTGATTCACAATAATTTAAACTGTCGTTATGCGCATTCATGTTTATTTTAAGCAAATAAACCTGAAAAAGTTTAGATTCTATGTAAAACTAGTCGCCTGGAACATAGCCGTACGTGGTGCAGTCGGTTGAAGGTAATGACTTTTATTCCTGGTGTCATGCCGGTGTACTTCCTCGTAGGATATTGCCGAGAACTAATTGCAATACAATTCGCAAAGAGCAAAAAAGCATATGTGGCAATATCGCTAGTTATTAGAATTGTTCACGACATTAGACTGGTGAGTGAGGGCACATAGAGTGAAATGTAGAATTTGCTGAAATATGCAATCCCTGAAATAGTCCACCCATCTTAAAAGACTACTTCGTAAAGTATCTATAAACCTGTTCGTTGTTTATAATATTCACCAAGAAGAATCTACTGCTTACGATACCTGAAATAGTACGCCCATCTTTAGAGACTCTATTTCTTAAAGTATCCAGAAACCGGTTAGTTGTTTATAATATTCATCAAGCAGTGCTTTCAGTGAGGTATCCATCCTCTTAATCTCCCATCGCTGTTGTTGCTTCCTCTCACAAAGTGTCAAGGAGGAGAAGGCTAACTTGGGTGATAATAACTCGGCTGCGCGACGGCGGCGAACGGCGCCAACTTCGACCAACTTGAGCCAACTCCCGCCGACTCGCAACTTTCCAGTCCGCGAAAGCGAAAGAATAATAACAACATAAGTTTACTTATTCCGCCGCTCATCTCCAGAGGATTACCCCACATTATAGCCTGCTCGAAAGTGATATAACATTTCGCAGTGGATTCAGAAGAAAACATTTTAATATATAAAACATAGAGGAACAGTAAGATTTATGGGGTTCCCAGAGACCAGTGAAAAAAATACTTGTTTATTCTGTGACCTAAGTCGTCTAGATACGCCAAAATGCCCGTCAGAGACTGGGAAGAGCCTTATCGCAAGGTATTGGGAAGAGAAACCAGCGGGCCAGCCTCTTGCCCTGACTACCAGATTTAGCCGGATTTCTCCGTCCGCCAGTCTGGTCATCGGTCGGAAGTTGCTTGCGCGGCCTCTACCGGATGTTAGCGATAATTCAGTTCGAACTTATCGCGGATCGTGGCGTCCTTTGTCTGTTTTTCACTCGGGATCGGGTAGCTAACGGGTCGATTGAAGAGTGTGTAACCTCAGGTCAACATCCACCCCACGGTGCCTAGGAAACGTATAAGATCGTTTCCTAAGCCTCCTCTAGTTTTTTTTTCGGATTGCACAGTCGATTGGCTGACGTCGCACGATACACAAACCGCACAGCAGCGCCCGAACGTCATCTCCCACGGGAACTGATCCCCCTGCCTTGACACGCGAAACAGAGTTCTTTCCGGATTCGACCATCGTCGGAGAGTTTACTGGATAGGAGCTGGATCGTGAGTTCAGTCGACCAGAAATAACTGGCAGGTCTTAATCGCCCAATTGAACGAGAACCGTTAACTGCCAAAAGCTGGTACAGTGGCCCTTTTTAACCGACTTCAGAAAAATGAGGAGGTTATGAATTCGGTTGTATCTTTTTTCTTCTTTTTCTTTTAATGTATGTTACCTCAGAACTCCATCATTTATGAAGCGATTTGGAAAATTTCATTTTTTTTTCAAAAGATCCTGTTCTGACGATGAGATCCATGAGGAATTGAAGGAACTCCTCAAATAATATCATTTGAAATGGTTCAGTTCCGATTCCGATAGCACCTCTTTATGGTTTTATGTAGCTTTGTGCCTTTTTATTTATATTTTGTAGGAGTGTTGTATTTCGAACCTTCTGGACCCACGATATTTTAAGCATTCTCCGATACACCCACATCTCAAACGCTTCGAGGCGCTTGGCCATTCTTTTTGTGAGTGTCCAGGCCTCGGCTCCATATAGGAGGGCGGAGAATACGTAGCATTTTGCTATACGCCTGTATAGATTGAGGCTCAAATTATGGCCACAGAGGATTTTCTCCATTTTGCGAAAGGCGCTACGGGCTTGCTCAATTCGGCATTTATTTTCAAGACTGTGATCTCCGTCGTCCTTGACTATGACGCCCATGTATTTGTATCGGCTCACTCTTTCAAGGTCTGTGCCATCGATATGATGGAAGAGTTCGACTGCAGTGTTCAACTTACTACCATGTATTTTGTCTTTGTTGGCGTTGATGTTAAATGCCTAATAATTTAATAAATTATTTAAATTTTTTGACAAATGCTCATAAAACTAAATTACCTCAAAATGTAGTCCTCTAAAAATATATCGCAATTCCATTATAAAATCGGAATTGAACATAAAATTCCATTAAATAGAGTGAGATAAAGAGTCTCAAACTAAGTGTTAAATTAAATGGAGCTAACATAATATGTACATAATACATAACTAATCCGATATTCGTTCCCTACTAAAATCCCCAATAATATTTTACGAACGCAATGTCACGCGCTCGCGTTACAAAATAGGGAAATACAAAAACAAAGGAACGATGAGTTCGAAGGTTAAAAACACGACGAAATGGCAGTTACGTAACAGTTGATTAAGTCATAAATAAAATATGGGAGCGGCGCGTAGCAGGCTGTGGTTTTCGTTATCAGCGATTTACAAACTGTGGAAATTATATACCTATTTGGTTATTTAAATACTGAAACGAGTTATATTGGAGACTACCTATTACTTATCGATAAAGATGTAAAGACAGCATAACATATTATATGATACTAGCTGACCCGGCGAACTTCGTACCGCCATTGATTTTATAGTGTAATGTGAATGTGGTGTTACAGATTAGCTGAACTTAATTTATGATTTTATGAAAGTAATACAATGAATACAAAATAAATATTAAGTTCACTATTTTATTAAGATAATAACACAAAAAGAAATATAAAAGTACAAAAATTTAGTATATCAATCGCGTGTCAGCAAGGCATGTTTTAATTTAACTATGTACCTACATATTGTGCAGCATGGGATGCACTCGGTTTAATTCTCTTCATTGAAGCACCTTGTGATATACACATTTTTTGTTTTTTTATCAGGCGCATGAACAATTAAAGCGGATGATTTGCCGACACGTGAACATGCCACGTACACATGACCATGAGAAAAACACGGATTTACATTTTGTTTTATATATATAGATGTTTATACGGACTTTTTATATATATATATATATATATATATATATATATATATATATATATATATATATATATATATATATATATATATATATATATATATATATATCGATTACTCTAGACGAAAAAGTCCTGCGTTGTACATATTCATTATTATATAGGGTTTTACAATAAGGGTGGGTCGATGTTGACAGTCTGTGGTGGCCATGTTGTTTTGGCGGTGTCTGTCAAATGTGTTGTTTACTATTCAGTCACTGATGCCAAATCAACATGGCAAGTTATACAATTGAACAGCACGTTAAAACTGTATTATGAAATGAGTGTTCGTTAGTGCAAGGTTGTCTCTCGCGGAGGTGACTAGAATTAGCCATCAAAATCGTGCGATTTGACCCCGCTAGACTTTTTCTTTGAGGGGCGGGTCTATGTCAATAAGCCGCAATGGATCGATCCCCTTAAAGTCGATATAACCCAGGCCATCGCTCAAATTCAGCCGGATCTATGCAGCACAGTCATAAAAAATTGAACGATGTCATATTCCATACATAATGGCAACTAGAGTTGTCGACTACAACGGGCGAGCCCGTCACCTCAGGAAGTTTTAACGAATAGTCGTTCTATCTCCCTGGAGTGAGCGCAGAAGACTTGGACAAAACAGTCCATCGTCTAGCTCCGCCACAAACCCGTAAGATGCCAACGCGTTAACCGCGAGATAGCCAGGAGTGTTACCTAGCGGGCTTACACTCACGCCCTTACTTCCAATTGGGACCAGATTACTCCAGTCTCTCGATTGGTTCGAGAGACTGGAGTAATCTGTTCTCTGTTCGAGGTCGCTTGCGCGGTCCTCTCCCTTACGAAGCGGTGAAACGTTGTATACCGAATCTATTGCGGACCACGGCATCCTATGCCCGGCTGTTCACCCAGGATCGGGTAGCCGATGGTCGTTTCAAGAGCAGTCGCTGTAAGGTCCGCAACCACCCCCGCTCTATAGGAAACAATACTGCTTTCAGACTCCTCCGACTGTTAGTCAGAGTGCGCAATCGATTGGCTTATGCCGCACGGTGCGCAGACCGTCCAGGAGCGCCATAAGGCATAAGTCCTACCCGGTCTCGCACTTCATGCGTGGAGGCCGTCGGATAGGTGTTGACCCGTGAGTGTGACCAACCCCGTACAGAATGGGTCTTCGTGGCCAACTCAGCAAGGGCCCATTAACTCCCATAATGGCATACATGTGCATTTCATGTAAAAAACAAATAATTTCGTTAATACCTCACACACAGCTTGTTTTATTGCATAGACTGTTAACATCGACCCGCCCTTATTGGAAAACCAAGAGCCTTGAGCCAGTTGAATATATTAGTATGTAGTAAATATTTTTTCCGTTTTAAAGAAATTATAATATTCATTATACATACCTAATATATATTTTCCTACAAAATTAAAAAAAGACGAAAAATTAATTTATTTGTGTGTCAATTTGAAGGATAAAATGAAAAGTAAATATAGGATAATATAAAAGGTTTATTTCATTCTTCTTTTGAACGTGCTTTGAACATTTGATACTAATCTTAATATTTTTGGTAGACGGCCGGGATTCTATTGCTTTTCTGTAATTTTCCGTTGATACGCGAAATGTATTAAATAGCATCTCTAGAATGGCTTTCCTATATTTTACTAGTGGTATTAACCGGCGTTGCCCGAGTTACATCCTGGATTAAATACCTATGCATACCAATTTTCATGGTGATCTGTTCAATATACGGTTGAATATATTTTTTTATTATTTTTTTACTTTCCTGACGACCTATCGGAAAGGAAAGTATTGTGATCGCGCTAAAAAAAAATTTTGAGATGAAGATGGGAATATATATTTTCAGACTCCCTGAGACGATTGAGACTATTTCCAGACCGATCTCTGTCTGTATGTATGTCTGTATGTCTGTATGTCTGTATGTCTGTATGTCTGTATGTATGTATTCTTCCACGATAGCGCCCAGACGTTTAATCGGATTGAGCTGAAATTTGGTATATAAGCTTCTGTTAACCGTCGGAGGAACCCATTAGTTTTTGGAGTCCCTACGCCCTACGGTTGTGGTACCTCCCATACAAATTTGGGGTTCCCGGTGAAAAAATTGTTTCCGCGATAGCGCCCAGACGCTTAATCTGTCTAAGTTAAAATTTGGCATAGAAGCTTCTGTTAACCATCGGAAGAACCTATTAGTTTTTGGGGTACTTACGACCAACGTTTGGGGTACCTGCCATACAAATTTGGGGTACTAGAGTAAAAAATGACGCTGTTTTTTCACACCTCCCCGGATACTAGTCAGGAAAGTCTTGGGGTGACACAACCGATTTTTTTATTTTATAGCAAACTTACAGATAGTAAATATATAATACTAGTTTTTTAAATACATATACAAACCAAACAAATTTACTATCCTATGAATAGTTTGCAATGCTTGCATTACAAATTAACAGAAATAACATGAACATGTTGATAGTAGCAAAAATATAATAAGCTAATAATAATAAAAGGGTAAGAAAAGTAATAATTAAATAAGTTGTTAATAAGGTTATTTGGATACAGCAAAATAGAAGTGTGAGTAATTAGATAATAACATTTATTATACATAATGTGATATAATACAATAGTATGTTATAATATAGTAATCATATAATACAGTACATTAGGATGGCAGTTAGTGAAATCTTAAGAAGTAGGAAATAGGCTAGGTATGATCGAGTCTTTTATTAAATTAATGGAATCATAAAATATATCTAATCCTTTACACGATTTATCAAAAACGCGACACATTCTAGTACGAGGTCTATTCGACCCGATGTTGTTATTGCAAGCGACAATTATGGATGATACAACAGTATGGAAGTTAATGTGCTGCAGCGCCATCTAAATGCGAGTTACGAGAAAGTTGATAGCGCGAAAATATTATCCGCGCTCAAATACATATATATACCAATTTTCCTGGTGATCGGTTGAACGGTATACAAGTCGATGTGCTGCAGCACCATCTAGTTGCCAGTTACAACTAAGTGGGTAGCGCGAAAATATTAACCAATTTCCATGGCGATCGAATGAACAGAATAGAAGTCGATGTGCTGCATCGCCATCTGATGGCGAGTAAAAATAAAAAATGATAGTGCGAAAATATTGTGCGTTCTCAAATGTCTATGTATACCAATTTTCATGGCGATCGGTTGGGCAGTAAAGAAGTTGATGTTCTGCAGCGGCATCTGGTGGCGAATTACAATAAAATTAATATAGCGAAAATATTATGCGGGGTCAAATGTCTATATATACCAATTTACATGCCGTTCGGTTGAGCGGGATAGAAGTTGATGTGCTGCAGTGCTATCTGGTGGCGAATTACAATAAAGTGAATAGCTAGAAAATAATTTGCGTGCTCAAGTGTCTATATAAACCATTTTTATGGCGTTCGGTTGAGCGGTATAAAAATGTATGTGCTGCAACGCCATCTAGGGGTAAGTTACAATACAGTTAATAACGCGAAAATATTATGCGATCTCAAATGTCTATGTATTGTGAGGAAAAACCAAGACAAAAAACAAATATTTGTGAGGAAAAACCAAGGTGATAAAGCAATTCTAATTAAAAATAATTCCACTTTTTTATCTCTTTAAAACATGTACTACATTCTGGGATTTTTCCTAACGATGAATATTTTAATGATTCTCTGAATATTTTAATGATTCTCTTAGGTTTTTCGGATCTTAAATTAATAATGTATTATATTATAATATTCATATATTATTTTTAGATTTTTACGATTTTGATAAAATTTATGCCGTATACATTTTTAGCTATCTATTATTTTATCTTATTTTTGATAATTTTAATGATGTTTGTGATGACGAATCAATATTTAAAATATCTATTAGCATTTATTTATTTTTAGCAATGTGCCTAAGTTTTATGTCCTTAAGACTCATAATATTATTCGATCAATATATCTTTCATTTTGCCATTAATGTAATGATTTTTACCACAACGCATAACAATGGATTATGACATGAACTCTATTAGTAATATTGATAATGATAGGCATAATACTGCGGATATAAATATACGCAGGAGCATCCTTTCAGAAAAAAAGGCGATAAAATTCTTAGCTATGAATATTAGAAGTTTGAACAAAAATTACGATAGTCTAGTAATCTTCTTGCAACATCTCAATGTAGACATTGATGTAATTATACTCACTGAAACTTGGAATGGTAAATTTTACAAAGAGAAGCATATTCCAGGCTATGAATCTTTTCATACCAACTTTAATCATACTCAAAATGATAGCATTGTTTTATATATCAAAAGAAGCTTCAGCTTCTTATCGGTACAAGAAATAGCTTTCCCTGAAGCAAATTGCTTGCAAATAAACATAGATAAAGCCACAAGTGTACTTGCTATTTATCGAAGCCCATCTGTAAATAATATCAACTTCTTCCTGGAAAGCCTTAATACACTTTTATGCGCTAATAGAAATTCTCAAAATCTGTATCTGTGAGGTGACTTGAATATCTCTATAGCAGGAACTCTGCATCCACAATCTGAGGAATATCTAAACGTCCTAATGCTACATGTCTCCGACCAGAGATAATTCATCCAACGCGCGAATATAACAATAGCAGCAGTTGCATAGATCACGTCATGGTTCGAACCAAAAACCTAATCTCGACCATTGTATACAAAAATTCAATTACAGATCACTATACAATCTTCTTTAAGTTGGCCGCTAAGAGAAGTAATAACGTTGTACATCCAAACAAGCAAATAAAGAAATTAATTAATTATGATAAAATAGTTTAGGAAATCAGCCAATATGATTGGAATCAGTTATATCAGATTAGGGATGCTATCGACGCCTATAACTTATTTTTTTCCATCTTGAGTAACATTATACAGAAACATACAACATCGAAAACTATAATTATAAAACATAAAAATAAAAAAATTACACCGTGAATTACTGATGGACTCCTGTTTTGTATTCACAGGCGTGATAAAATGCACGCAGCGTTAAGAAAAACACCGGACAATGCAATGCTGAGGCAGAAATACACTCGTTATCGAAATTTATGTAATAAAATTATAAAATTGACTAAGCAGCAATACTTTAAAAAACAAATAACTGACTCAGCCGGGGACCCACGAAAAATCTGGATAAATATAAAAGAAGCGGCGAATTATAAATATAGAAAGGATGTAAATTTAAATAGTATTAAAATTGACAATCAAATTATTACAATGAAAGTTAATCCTGAAAAGTTACTAAATTGTACAAATAGTCACTTTTGTAATGTTGGCTCCAAACTAGCATAAAAGTTTCGTGGGATAAATAGTTCTGTAATTACTGACCTAAGTAAATCTGATACGTTACCTGTGTCCATGTACCTAACGCCTACAAATAGAAATGAAGTTAAGATATAGAAGTAATAGGCAGCCTTAAAAATAGGTCAGCGGTGGGGGATGATGGGGTCGGGACATGCGTATTTAAACTAGCTGAAACCTATCTCAGCCAGCCTATTGCTTTTATTATTAATGTGAGTTTTAAAAGCGGAATTTTTCCTGACAAATTAAAATTTTCCAAAGTAATTCCAATACATAAAGATGGAGATAAGCAGGACCTCAATAACTATAGACCTATCTCCATTTTAAACACTATCTCCAAAATCTTCGAGAAAGTTGCAAAGGCGAGACTCTTTAAATTTTTAATTGAAAATAAAATACTCTCAGACAATCAGTTCGGTTTTAGGGAAGGTTTAGGGACAACAGACGCTATAGCTGCCTTAACTGAATTTATAGTCGAAACGGTGGATAAAGTGGATAAGTGTCTAGGAGTTTTCCTTGACCTTGCAAAGGCTTTTGACTCCGTTCCTCATAATATATTATTACACAAACTGAGCAGTGTAGGAATTAACTATACAAGTCTTAAATGGTTTGATAGTTACCTATCCAACAGGGTACAAAGTGTCACCATCCAGGGCCTCCAGAGTAAAAGCCAGCATCTCACGTATGGTGTGCCACAGGGTAGCGTTTTGGGACACATTGTATTCCTCGTCTACATAAATGACCTATGTCAGTTACCAGTAGGTAAAATCATCACATATTACTGTTCAAACTGGGATTACAAGGGTTCAAACTGGGATTACACATTTGAGAAAGCAAACGAGGGCATGGAAATTGTTAAAAATTGGCTAGGAAACTTTATGTTGAAGCTTAATGTTGGCAAAACCAAATACATGTCATTTAGTATAACAACCAGAGGTCAACCCACTACTAATAAAACTATTGTAATACACGAGTGCGATAGCGTAGAGTCTTGTAACTGTCAGCCTATACAAAGAGAAATATCTTGGAAATATCTAGGCATCACTCTAGATTGCTTTCTCCGTTGGGATTCTCATATACATAACGTGGCTACGAAGGTGCGAATCCTTGGATATGTTTTCAAAGAACTGAGGAATATTCTGGATTCCAAAACACTAAAAACTGTTTATTATGCTTTATGTGAATCGCTTATTACTTACGGCATAATTGGATGGGGTGGATGTGGTAAAACCCTGCTAGAGCCATTGCAAGTTGCGCAGAAATTTATATTAAAAATTATTCTACGTAGACCATATCGCCATCCCACTAATGAACTTTATAAGGAAGCTAAAGTTCTTGACTGTAGGCAACTTTTTTCTAAAAACTTCCCTCTTAAGGCTATTTTTGGACAGTAACTCAAATTTAGGAATAATTCAGAACCGGCGACCAGCGAGACAAGTTTTAGAAAATAGCTTAATAATACCCAGAAGGAAAACATCATTTGGACAAAAACATTACTCTTTCACTGCGCCGAGATTTTACAATCTGATCAATATGGAAATAAAAATGAATTTGACATTTAGGGAATTCAAAAATAAATTAAAGAAATGGTTATCGAATCATGACAGGCTAACCATACATCAAATGTTAGAAATAATAGTATAATAAAACTTAGGTGCACAAATTATTAACATATTTTTAAACATATATGTTAAGTATATTTTAACATTGAACTAACTACCAAAAATTATTTGACTTTGACAATGAAGTATACTTTTTAGACTAGGTAATTTTATAAAAATAAATAGTAATGACTGTTTCTTTCTTTTCTCACATATAACTTTATTTATTTTATTTAATCGAATTTTATATGATATTTATTGCCGATTAAATAATGGAATTGCATTTTAATTATTATATTATCTTTTAATATTTTTTTTTATTATTATTATTTTTTTATTTTATTCTGAAGACCACATTTTAGGGCAATTTAGTGTCATTAGCTTTTTACTAAAACTTGTATATTTGTAAGCAACCAAGCAATCAAGCAAACTTGATTGTAATATTGGAGTCCTGTCCACCCTAGAACGGGCTAGTCCCAGTTGGGTGACAGAAACAAATAAGCAAAAGGTTAAGGTTTTGCCATTCGGTTCCTGTTATTTTTATAAGCTAATCAATGTTTCATAGTAATTAATTCCTAAATAAATAAATAAATAAATAAAATAAACAAACACCAATTTTTATGGCAATCGGTTAAGTGGTATAGAAGTTGATGTTCTGCAGCGCCATCAGCAAGTGATAAGTTACAACAAAGTGAATATTATAAAACCTTATCCATTAAAAAAATCGAATATGCGCCAAATTTCATGGTTATCGGTCGATCGAGTTCGGAGTCTATAAAACTCGAACAGACAGATATACCAACTTCCGTTTTTTTATACATATATAAATTACAACCCGTAGACATTGATCATCCTGGACAGGTTATGTGATCTTTCTTTCAAAAATCGATTCATGCTTCGATTCGTTTGAGAACAAACATTTCCAAAAAAAAATGCATTGGTCGTTCCTCCTCGTACCCCCTTCATATGTAATGATTCTAAATATGATCCTTGTGGAACGCCAGGCTTTAAGTAAAAAAAGGTAAATCTAAATCCATCAAAGACAATGGCCTGCCTTCGCTTGTACGGCCCACCGTACTAGAATCGGGCTGAAGTTATAGCGGAGCGAAAACTCGTAAATGGTTTATGTGTCTTTTTATTTTAAGTCGAGGCGGGTCGGCGGTATTTGTCGAACCGCCGCGCGGCACTAAGGAAGCGAAAAGTGGAAAGTGGCAAAACGGAGGAAGGAATTTAATGCGACGAGTCACGACGCGACCAGACGCTAAAGGAACTGTTTTTGTAAGCAGTGTCGCCCCCACTCGCCAAATAGAGTAATGCCGCGATTTAATGGAGTCGCCACACGGGCAGCATAATCGCTTTAATGGAAGCGTGGACTGCATCGATTAGTCTGTAATGCTTTACACACGTGCGGTCGTCTTATAGTATAATACAGACTTATATCTGGAAATGAGCAATGATAAAGACCTTGTACTTTAGGAAACTTCAATGCCCCATTCTTATATTCTTTTACTACCTAGAATAATACAGCGAGTCACGACGCAACCAGACGCTAAAGGAACTGTTTTTGTAAGCAGTGTCGCCCTCACTCGCCAAATAGAGCAATACTGCGGTTTAAATGGGCCGCCACACGGGTAGTTTAGTCGCATTTTCGGAAGCGTGAACTGCATCGATTAGTGTGATATTCTTTACATATGTACGTTTGGTTTCTAGTCCAATACAGACTTATATTCTGAATTGGGCAATAAGAGACGTTGTACTTTAGAAAACTTCAATGCCCCATTCTTATATTCTATTACTACCTAAAATAATATAGCGAGTCACGACGCGACCAGACGCTAAAGGAACTGTTTTTGTAAGCAGAGTCGCCCTCGCTCGCCAAATAGAGCAATGCTGCTATTTAAATAGGCCGTCACACGGGTAGTATAATCGCATTATTGGAAGCGTGGACTGCATCAATTAGTCCGAAATTCTTTACACACGTGCGGTCGGTTTCTAGTCCAATACGGGCTTATATTCTGAATTTAAACAATGAGAGACGTTGTACTTTAGGAAACTGCAATGCCCCATTCTTATATTCTATTACTACCTAGATTAATGCGACAAGTCACGACGCGACCAGACGCTAAAGGAACTGTTTTTGTAAGCAGTGTCGCCCCGATTCGCCAAATAGAGTAATACCGCGATTTAATGGGGCCGCTACACGGGCAGCATAATCGCTATAATATAATTTCATACTAATCGCATCGATTAGTATGAAATGCTTTACACACGTGCGGTCGGATTATAGTATAATAAAGACTTATATTTGGAATTAAGCAATGATAGAGACCTTGTACTTTAGACTTTAGGAATCTTCAATGGCCTATTCTTATATTCTTTTTCTACCTAGATCTAATTGGACACGCCTGGTGTATCTTAAATTCCTATCCCTTTTTAATTCCATTAAGTCTACTACGTTTCATTCTCCTGCCTGTATGTGCCTTATGTACTTGAGTACCTACATTATATATTACCACAAGAATATATTTGGGATCGAAGTTTAGTCTAAATTGCGAGTGTTGACGACACATCATGATTGCTCGCTCTGTCCGTGACAGAGAAAATTATTAAAAAAACGCTTTTGCGTGTGCTGTGCCTTTCGAGAAATAATCATCGAGATCTGCACCAGCGTCTGGGATAACTACCCATCAGCAGAGCAAGTAATGAAGACCACGAAGAAGCGGTGTTTAAGGGTATTCCTCTGTAAATTGCTGGCTTAACCCACACTTAGCTTTCCTTAGCGTAGAACCTATCTCTTATATTGAACCTATATCTGTTTCTATCTCCTACCAGGACTTTTCTAAATTATACAGTCCGCTGATTGAATACAAAATGGCGAGCTTATTGCCACATAGCAATA
This sequence comes from Micropterix aruncella, assembly GCA_944548615.1. Lineage (NCBI taxonomy): Eukaryota > Metazoa > Arthropoda > Insecta > Lepidoptera > Micropterigidae > Micropterix > Micropterix aruncella. The sequence goes on from OX155966.1 coordinate 12,562,740, forward strand.
TTTGGTAACGGGTTCGTCTGTTATACACCTCGAAAGTATGGCAGTGAGCAACCTCAAACTTTATATAATCAATGCTATCATCTAAAGACAAAGCAAAAATACGCAGAGAATCAAACATTGTTTAAATACTTTACCCATTACTAAGGCAATAAGAAAAAGTAATTTACTAGTAAGTACTATTATTTATTAGATTGACTACTAGCAGATAGAATTTATAATAAAATTCAAACTAAATCCATTACCGCCGAAGCATGTTCATGAATTCCCGGGCATACGTTATGCACTCTCTGCAATTTTATATGCGCATTTTTCCGACGATCTTCGATTGATCGCATCGCCTGACCTCCGCGGCACACGACTAAAGTGCATCCGTCAGTGAATCCCTGAGCGAATTTATATATGAGTAGGACGTGTTTACGAGCGGAAGGTGAAGTTTAATAAACTTGACGGGCAAGTTTATGAGCACGAACATGGAGTTATATAAGATTTAGTTGGTTTAAGGCAAATAAACATAATTAGATGCACAGAGTTGCTAGAAGGAAAGCCTTAAGGGGAATGGAGGAACACATAGTAGAATACATTATTATTGTGGAATGACAGAGGTAGTCCATATGCAAATAAGAAAAAAAGATAGGGTTGTTATTAAAATCATATTGATGTGAACGTTGCTTTATTAAAACATATTTTTTCCCAAGGAATTACCAAAAACAAGGCTACAATAAATTGTAGTTGGTAAAACTGGAATATTTCCACCTATTAAATCCTAATTGAAAATAATAAACCAGATTTAGGTAAATATTTCAAGGTAAATTTTGCAATTGCACTGAATTTCTAAGGGGTAATCATTGACTATATAAGGAATTAGATTGCTCAATGCCATAGTACATTTTTCCAACGCTTCTGCGCCGGCGACATATAGGTGGCGCTGTTAGCATTGTTCGGCGAAAATAATAGAAATTTATACCGCCATCTACAAAAACATTTATAATAAATGTTTTATTTATACAGGACTGATACAATAACCCAATAATTTAATCAGTGATAACAATAACAACATTTAGTTATTAGTATCTTCTACAAATAGCATTTTTTTCGACAAAAACAAGTGTCAATAAAATTAATGCAATTCAAGCGTGCGAGTTTCATTCTTGACAAATTATAGAAAGCAAACTGCACTGACAAATGGTAGAAAATCGTGGTATATTTAAAAATTGAGCTTCCTTATCAAAAAATGGTTGTCATATATAATGTAGTTATGTAGGTATCTCCACAGGTACATGATGAGATCGGCGATCTCATTATGTTATGGTTGTTTGTTTTTTTCTACGATTTATTGTGAAATTTCCAGATGGTCGGGTTTACTACCATAATCTTACAACCAACCCTAATGTGATGAGTTTATATTATGTATGTGTGCTTGTAATATGTCTTTTTATTGCATTCAGTCGACAGAAGTAAAATCTAATTCCGTTAATTTTATCCCAACGGAAAATGGTGACCCAGCCGGAAATCGAACCCGGAATCTTACAAATTTAAATCAAGCGACCTAACCACTATGCCATCGGGCGGTATAAAATATGACTGTTGTAGATACGTATTATTTTTAGGAAAATAAAACAAATACGATATTTAATATTTTTTTCTCACCGCACGTGATCACGAAGAAGAAGAAGATGTAATGAAATCCTTGTAAAGTAATAATCTTTCATATTCTGCGTTGGGAGAGTTTCGTAATGAGTACTATTAGCCACACAGGGTTAATGAGTAGTATTCATCTCAGGGGCGTTGTCGTCGGCTACAAATTGTCAGCGAGAGAAATCCCTAATTAAGCAGTAATCTGCGCCCCTTAAAATTGAAACGCTCCACTCTGTTTCGTCGAGTTAACTGCTATAATTAGGCGGATTTGACAGCATCGGCTGGCGAATACTCCTGACTTCACCACTGCGTTTATTAATTGGATGCTTTGTAATAATAACGTCAGAAATCTCGATTTATGTTACAGTTAGGCCTCTTGTTCACACACGTTTTTTTTGCGGTGAAAATTTACGGTTAATTCGCCGTGTCTAGGCACGATCGTCAGTGTTTGTATGGATCACAATAAAAGCTTTACCACAGACAACGATGGTTTTGCGGTGTCAGTTTTTCCGCCGTGTTCATCGACAAGTAACACTTACGACCGCGCCTACACTGATTAAACTATAATGATGTAATACACGAAAATACACATGCTTTAAAAAGGATTACGTATATAACGAGGATTTTGGTCCATACGTACGAATTAACGTGACGCGTAACGCTTTTGGCGTGACGGTAGTTACCGTATCGTTATGTTAATGAACAATGTTATTTCATTACTTCGTGATATCCTTGGGATCTCGCTTCTAACATGACAGCATATAGTAGTATACGTACGGTTATAGTCAAACACAAGAATCATGTTGAAACTACAGTATACTGCTATTTTCGTATTAACCGGAAGGAAAAAATTGATACATATAACCGAGTAATGGAATTTCAACAAAATTACAATTGGAACATCGTTATTCTGAATAAAACCATAATAAAAATGGTAATATAAAAAGCAATAAAATATTTTTCTTAGTGTAGACACAACGAATTAACACGGACACAAACGACTCTCTCCACGGCAAACAACGTGTGTGGACAAGGGGCCTAATTATGTAATTAGACCTCTAGAAGTTTACTTCAGTGGTATATGTTTGAAGGGTGATCGTTTACCGCTGGTAAAGGGACCCAATTTAACCTGCATGGCATAGTCGAAAGTTATGGACATCCCTATACACATCTCTTTTAAACATAAGCATTTCACAGTCCAGTCCGGGAAATCTTTCGCTGCTATGTGAGCAGCTTTATTTATTTTTATTTTTACCCTTGAAGCATCTCCTTTAAAAGACCATAAAGCATCATCCGTTCCAACAAATATTTCTAAAATGTATCACCAGCTGCCAAAAGGAAAAAGAGAGGAAAATACACAGGTATAAAGAATTAGAGTTTATTGACCTTAGCATGGCACCTGGCGATAGGAGTTTATTGACTTCATCATTGCACTTGACTGAGAACGTCAGCTATGACGTAAAAGGAGAAAGAGGGGGGGGGGGGATGGGGTGGAGGTCACAGCTTGAACATGTTATTTTCCGAGCAACAATCTGGTGACCCAGCATCCGCCTATAAAAGGAAACCCTCTCCATCTGTATGATAATTTAGATTAAGGTTTCTCTTGCTTAAGCACAGACGTGCGACTTTGAACAGTTTGGGATAGCATATTGCATTTATATAACGTTAGTTGGTCAAGTGTGTCACACTAATGTAATGTCATATTAATCTCAAGAAAATTATTTGGAAAAGGAAATGTAGGCTATTTTTCACTATTCTAAAATTTGGATTTAAAAGTAATGAGTGACATTTGTAACAAAAATCGCTTTTTTTGTTGTTTTGTTTTCGCACCTGTGTGCCGTGTAATTTCGCCGCACCTATAATTTAATTTTTTGCCGATGTTTTTCCGGTTTACTGATGGTTTCACGCTGTTTTCGTGTATTATTACGCAATTTCGTAAAAATTTAGTTTGACAGCTGGAGAGGCTCCGAGCTCTCACGTGATTGGTCGAGACCGCGGTTTTAATTTATTAGGTAGCGGTACTGGCCGCACTGAACGCCGCTAGGTTCGGCTTTCTGTCAAACCCGGGCGGTTAGAGCGTGGTTCGAGCCGTAATGGCGGACGAGTGAGGGCGAAGGATTTTACGGAAGAGAGGAAAACCGCCGTCATTTAGGATGCAGTAATTTCATTGTACCATTAGGCGTTGTTGTTTTTTTAATGTGAAGTGTTCGTGATTTATCTGGTGAGAATTTACTTAAATTTGGGGTTAGTTTTCATGTAGATTCGGCGCAGTATTAATGGATTCTTTATCCTTGCCGACAGCTCGTGGCATCTCTGTTTTTGCTTTAATTGCTGCTAAGGTGACGTAAATTGTCACGGAATGTGAGTGTTTAACCTCGCCCTTCAATTTCACCTGGATTATTGCCTATATTTGAAGGAAATAAACCCCCCAATCTGTGGCGGGAACACGTTGGCGTTCGGTGCACACGTGACACGAAGGGAACACGGGAGTTGAAGTGTGCCTTCGTGGCGAAATAAACGCGATTTTTTTACGTACCAGAATGTTTTTTTTTCTTTTGTGTATTTAGTATGTTTTTTTGTTGGTATTTTTAGTTTTTTTTTTGTATTATTTAAGAAAAAAATAGTATCCGTCTTTGATATAAAAGAGGAGCTATAATATAAATTATTGCAGTATAGGAACCTTTCTCAGAAATCGAAAAAAATAAAAAATACTACTAGATTCGATCACTGTTATGCTAAATGTGAAAGAAAAAAGCTTCGAACGCGTAAAATTTCAAAACCAAATTTACATACAAAAATAAAAAAAAAGTTTTTCTAAACTCAGTTTATTACGGTGGTTTAAAAAAAACTAATCTAACCTACCGCCAAATAGGTGTTTATGTATTATTTAAAATTAAAAAAAAACTTAACCTACCAAAATGTATGGGTTTGGCGCTTTTTTGAATGCTTATATCTCGCTTATTTATTGAGACCGAATCAATATTATTGTAGATTCGGAATCAGCGGTGAATATAGTCTAATGACATTAAAAAATCAACAATCTAGAAGAAGTTCCTATTCTGCAATAATACCTCTTTTTTGTTTTGGTGATTCTTGCCGTGTGTCATTATACACGGTTGGTAATAACTTAGGTTATACGCTCTAAAAATCTTTGTGTAGCGTGTGCGGTGTGCAATAATGATGATTATAAATAAACAGTAAAATCTCGATATAACGAACCTCAGTATAATAATAATAATAAAACGCTTTATTTGATCAAACAAATCGGCGACCTTATTGGGTTGAAGAAATATTTTACAGCTAACTTTAACCTAATCGGACAATATGTATAACGAGCATAACATATATATAACGAATATAACTCAGTAATTCCTCGTTGTAACGAAGTTATTAAGTGCCCCTTGAAGTTACCATAAGATCCAATAATTTAAATAAATAAAATACAAACGGAGTTGCAGTAGAATTCACCGACCGGAGTCGGGTCTATAATAATACTATTATTACACTTCTGGGACGCCGGACTGAGGTAGCTTTAAGACAGCTGTCTTGCCACATGTGAGCGTTCACCTTACCACCCAATCACTCCCACTTCGAAGCCATAAAACTTGAGATACGGCAATCGCGGTTTTCGTTTTTTTTTTCTAGTAAGAAGTTAATTATTTTCCTGGAGATGCCAAGTCTTTAAAGAAGTCTACCTCGGAGATATAGGTACCTATATATTCAGAAAATAATGCGACAATAACCCTGAGGTAGCGAATTTTTGATCCTCGGAAAAAAATAAACACCTTTATGTAACGAAGACATCAGTAAGATAAACCTTAATAAAGCGAATGTCAAACAGTGCATTAAAACAATAAGAGGTCCGATACACTGGTCTGACGTACGCAACGTACGCAACGCATTATGACATCTGGCCCTTGAAATTGCATGAAAGCAGACATCTCAATTTAAAAAGTTGGTCAAACGCAGACATCTAAATTTAAAAAGTTGGTTGAAATCGGTCCACCTCTAGTCATATATCATCCTCGAAATATTAGACTCAGAGACTTGAAATTTGAGACTCAGATGCCTTGTTGGGCTGAAATCATGTTTTGAAATTTTGGTTGGAATACCACGTACATATTATAAGCTGCACTAGTAATATTTAAATTCCGCCGTACGGTTAAATTAAATATTATTATTAATTATAATAATGATAAAAAACTCTTTATTCCAAAATAAAAAAAGCGAGCTTTAAAATAAAAAAAGCCTTGCGGCAATATCTATCAGCTAACCTATAGATTAAGTTTATAATATATTTGTTACGTTGGCTATACAAAACAATAATAAAAATTAAAGTGATTAACTAAGAAACAATCAGAAAACGAGAAAGAAAACTATAATAAAAAAGGAAAACAAATTACTAAAATTGAATATAAAGACGCAGAGAAAAGCAAGGAGAAAAAGGAAGGAAAAGGAAGCGAAAAGGAGGGGGGAAGAGGAGGGTTGGTTAATTTATGGTTTTAGGATTATATGCTCCTTGAGCCTGGCCTTAAACGAGGAGACGCTGGCTCTGTTCTAACATTATTCGGTGAATTATTCCAGAGTCGTGCAGCTTCCACGGAGAAGAATACGAAAAAAAGTCGCTGCTATAACCAGGGATGGATAACAGGTTATTGCCCTCTGATCTCAGTGCGACGGCTGAGCGCCGATAGCGCGGTGAACCTATCGGCAAGATAAAGCGGCACGTCATCCGCGAGGATTCCAAATTATTATATAAGGCAGAGAATTCTAACCTGTCTCGTCTCCCTGGTGGTAAGCCACTGCAGTCTGACACCTCGGGAGGTGCGGCTCTTTTCTCAGCTGAGGGCCAACAGGTGGAACGGAACCCAACCGAGTTCGTCGGCAGGGCGAGAAAGGGCGCTCATCGATTATATTCATGAAATTAATATTGAGAGGAAATCAGTCCTCTGCTACTTGCCGGGAAAGTCTTGGCGTAACAGCCGATTTTTATAATATCTTCTTCAAGTTCGTTATATCGAGGTTGTACAAATGTCAATTATCAATTTTTTCTTATGAATGAATAAACCGCCCCCAAATATAGTGGGCAAGTGATTAGGTATGGGTCTAGCTATTTAATTCATACTTTTTGTAACACGAAAACGAATTAAGCAGTTCAACATAATTTGGGTAATTTTATTGAAATCCGTAATCAGTTTATTTTTGATTAATCTGGGTTTTATGTAATTTAATCTGTAATACTGTGAGATTTCTTGAATAAAGAATTAAATTAATTAAAAAAAAAACATGCCTCCTTAGAGAAAAATAGCATAAACCTGGTGCATTCCCTATTTCACGTATGAATTCGTTTGCCCCAAAAACGTCAACCACAAACGTAAGTGAGTACAGTTGGTGTATTTACCGCAAGGCGACCGCAAATCCGATGAAAAATATCCGTCGGTTTTCCGCTTGAAATAACGGCGCGCCTGGCGTTGGCTTTATCGGTGGTCTGGCCCCCCAGATTGCTCGCTTATTATATTACAACTTTGCTGGCGCGGGCCACATCTAACTGATGCCCCCATCAAAAACATGCCTTTATCAAATAACCTCACGTTTGATTAACTTTCAGTGAGGCTATTTTTCCGTTCTTTGCCATATTCCGTTCTTTGTAGATACGTCTCGGCTAACTCCAATAAGTGTTCACTGTCAAAAAATAGACAATATCATGACTAAGAATCCGTCGTACCTTCTCCAGATACCTTTTTCACAAGCTTTTACTTGCCTTACAATGTTTGTCACTTTGTTTTGGTCAAATTTTACAACATGAATTAGAACCACTTCCTCTTATCGTAACAATGCATTTTTATGGTGAGCATGACCTGATAATACACCCAGGATTGGCTCCCGACAAGGCTATTCTTCCACGGTCAACAGCACATACAGGAAAATTTGTATACGCATTCAATTATGATAGCCCGTTCTAAATTTCAGCATGACATGGCTGCTGCACCCAGGGTTGGCTCCCGATGAGAAGACTCCTCAACAATCGACAGCACAGAGACGAAATTTTGTATACGCATTCAATTATGATAGCCCATTCTAAGTTTCTCCGCGACAGGCCTGCTTCACCCAGGGTTGGCTTCCAACGAAGGGACTCCTCAACGGTCGACAGCACAGAAAGGATATTTTATATACGCATTCAATTATGATGACCCGTTCTAAATTTCAGCATGACATGGCTACTGCACTCAGGTTTGGCTCCTGACGAAGGGACTCTTCATCAGTCAACAGCGCAGACACGAAATTTTGTATACGCATTTAATTATGATAGCCCGTTCTATATTTCAGCATGACATTTCTGCTGCACCCAGGGTTGGCTCCCGATAAGGGGACTCCTTAACTGTCAACGGCACAGGCACGAAATTTTGTATAAGCATTCAATTATGACAGCCAGTTCTTTCTTATTTTCAGAGCATTTTAATAAAAGCTTGTTTTAAAAAAATGCTTTTACTAATAAACTTATTCTTATTTTTACTTTCTCGGTCCACCAATCGACCACAAGTGAAAGAACTGTGAATGCGCTAAAATTTCTTTTTGAGATGAAGACGGAAATATCTATATTGAGCCCTCCTGAGACGATTAAGTTTATTTCCATATTTATATCTTTCTATGTGTCTATCTGCCTGTCTGTGTATGTATTTCTCCACGATAACACCCAAACGCTCAATTTGATGAATGAATGAAAATCTCTTTATTGCACAATAAAAATAAGGTACAATGGCGGACTTATTGCTAAACTACAGCAATATCTTCCAGTCAACCAATTTGATCATGGCAAGAGTTGAAAAGATTGTGGTTGAAATCGGTCCACCAGGATGCAATATACATAGGTACATGATCCTCGAAATATTTGACTGACTTATAATTTGGTACACGAATGCCTTCTTGGGTCGAAATCATATTTTTAAAATTTGGGTTAAAATAACGCATTCTTTTACAAGCTGCACTAATAAAATTCCGCCATACATTTGAATTAAATATTAACGCCGAGCCGCCCAAAGCTTGCCGAGAGACGAACCGCGGCGCCCGAGGCAATTGCAACGGGACCTACCACAGTAAAGAGAAAGAATGAGACAGGTAAGAGTGCTATTCAATTAATATTTTTAATAACACAAAAACATATCTACCATTGGAGCCGAATAAACCCGAACGTCAAACGATGGTCGGTATTCATTACGGGTGTGATGGCGTAGCTAGCCTGTGGACTGTCTAGACTAGACTGTGTTGTCCCAAAATCCCGGTTGACACGATACGAGTTCACGCACGAAAATGCTTCTCGAACGCATTCACGTATCGTGTAGACGGTTCTCGAAAGCTCGCATACGTGCACGAACACAGCGTCATTCGCGCGCGAACGAGCTCATGCACATGTATTTGTTGGCGTTCGAGAGGTGTCTCGCACGGGTGCGAAAAAGTTTTCTTTTAGTATTTTTTTGTGGTTTTTGGTTGTTTAACGGAATCAAGACTAAGTGGACTGATTTACAAATGATTAAGTCTGTCGAACTATATGAAAAAAACCCATGCTTATGGAAGTTAGATACAAAACAGGAAGATGCTATAAAGTGCACTAGAAAACATAATGGCCTCTATACAAATACCAAATTTCAATATAAAAGACTTTCGTGATATTACTTTCTGATACTGGTCGTACTTTTTAAAATAAAGAATCAAAATTATCTGGTCTCATTCTAAAGAAATTGTGGTTATGATATTTGATCTTCATTTCTTAATTTTTGGCACAACGTATTTAAAGCTCCAAAATGTTCACGTCTACTTATCCATTTCCTTATCAACACATATCTTTTATGTTTTGTCTTCTTTATTTTGTTTCTCATCAAACGTCGCGCTATAATAAACGCTAACATTGCACCAACATACGCCACACCTTCGTCTAGAGACTCCATTTTAGCAACTGACGAGTCAGAGAAACACAGACGAGTTCGAACGAGACGTGGAATAGTGTAGACTCTTTGACGTACGCTTCACGAAAGTGAGTTTTCTCGTTCGAGAAGACGGCATTCTTCGTGCGTGAAACCTCGTATCGTGTCAAACAAGCTTCAGTATCTGCGCTCACTCTATGGGAGAAGAAATGATCTGATATCTGTATAACTTCCTAGTGTGGCGGGTTAGTATCTTTATAAATCCCAGCTCTAGTTGTTATTCTTTCTCTCATTATGCCTTGCAAACAAGCTCTATTTTTTACATCTTTCTAATCTCAATTGTGCGGATCGTCATGACGTACGTTTGACGAGGCCCTTATCTCAGCCGATCGTAGCCGTTCAATATTTTATTAGCCTCTTCAACGAGATTGAATCATTCCGTCCAAATACGGCTGGCGTCGACGATCTCTTCCCTTTTATATTTATGAGGCTGGAATAACAGTTGTTTTTTTCAATCGGAGCGATACTTGATGTAGGAGAATACGAAAAATATGTATACATGGTTAAACGCTGCTCACTTTCCTACGCAAAAACCTAATATCAGGTATGTATCAAAAAGAAGACTATCGCGGTTGTTTGACATTATAAATAGTTGTCCATTGTCCAGGGTAGACTGAAGTACTGTCAATCGTAGTCCGTTGTTCTGCAGGTAATTCTCGTAGTCTGTTGTTCTGCAGGTAATTCTCGTAATCCGTTGTTCTGCGGGTAGGCGAAAAACTGCTGATGTTACTTCGCAAATCATAACGGTGGTGGGTCGGCGGGTTCGGCGCGCGCGAATGTACCATGAATCTACATGTACTGTCGTTCGTACGTATGTATCAACATGACGCGTAACGGCGTGGTTACCATATCACGGGCATAGTAATTACAACGCACATTCATTACGACGCACAATGAGATCTTGCTTTTATAAATAAATAAAATACAAACGAAGCTGCCATGGAATTCACCGACCGAAGTCGGGTCCATCATATAGTATTATTACACTTCTGGGGGGTGAGCAATGGATTCCGGACTAACGACCGGATGTGGTAGGTTTAGGACAGCTGTCTTGCAAAATGTGAGCGTTCACCTTACCACCCATTCACTCCCCCTTCGAAGCCATATAATTTGAGATGCGGAAATCGCGGTTTTAGATATTTTTTTCTAAGAAGGAGTTGATTATTTTCCTGGAGATACCAAGATCTTTAAAAAGGTGAAACAGAGATTTAGCTGGCAGGCCACGAGCGCCAACTTCCACCACGTAAGCCGTTCCGGGTGACGGCATTTGCGAGATCATGGTATTTATTTAATTTGTAGTCGTGGTCTTTTGGGATATTTGATTCCAATGGAACAGTTAATTCTACGATGAGGGCCATCTTCCGAAATAGAGAGTATAGAGTTATATATTTCTTTTTTCAAACCAGTTGATATGAATTCCTACACTTGGTTATATCTGGACGCAAGGCTGTGCATCCGTGACTTTTAGGGAATTTATACTGCTTAGAGACCGAATCAACCTCCAGAATTCAATCTGAAGCTTTCTCGATTATTGAGAAAGGTTTCGCAGTGAAATGTTTTTTGCCTTTAGAGCCATCTCGCACAAACCGTATTGGGGGTTTGGAGGATACCGTCGAACCCTTGTTGGCACGAGCCACTGAGAGGCTAATTACCTAGCGAGGACTTTGTCATGGCGGTAAGTGTACCGTCCTTGATCTAAGGCCACCTTGCAGCCAGATAGAATATGTTTGGCTGTGCAAGGGGTATTGCTACAAAGGGGGCATGAACTATTCTCGGCATAGCTCCAACGAGCGAGGTTACTGGGGTCTGGAAGCGTATGCTGAAAGGCATTTAAATAAAATATCAGCATCTCTAGCGTCCAGCCATACAACATTACTTTCCAGTGCATTGGAGGAGGAATGCAAAATTCTCCAATTGTTGTCCAATCATTCCGGCTTTGAAGGCCAATAGCGTGAGGCATACTATTGCTGGCGTAATCTTCCCACAGGAGAGACAACTTCAAGTCCACATCGCTCATGGTTGTACTGCCATACCCCAGACCATTGCCGTTCTGGCTGATTCCAGCAAGGAACTTTTTGTGGAAGTCTACGCGGGCTTGTAGATCATTTGACTAACTACGGCCACGTATTACGTGCTTCGATATTGCCGGATCCTTGGAATTGCTTAGAATGAATATTTGGTTATTCTGCAGTTGGCGTAGAGCAGAGAGGGCAGTTTTAGAGCTAGCCCAAAATTGTGTTTGGACCTGAAGAGAGTCGAGGAGTCAGCTGGTTTGGCTAAGGACAACCAGGATTTTAAACTAGCTGTCACCAGTGCATCCAGACGAGACAGTTGGGTTTTGGTGAAATCGTAAATAATAAAGGGCCATGACAAATGTGAAGTTAAATTATTGTCATAGATCCAAGCCTTACGAGGGCCAGAAACTAACAAGGCATCTATCTATCTATGTATGGTAGTATGTTATTACATACGTAAACTAGTCAGTTACAAGAATCATGTTAAAGCTACATTATACCGTTATTTTCGTATTACAAGTACGGAGCATGGTGAAACATATAATCGAATAAAGGAGTTTCAACAAAATTCCTTGTCATTCAACAGACTTACGATTGAAACATCATTATTCTGTATAAAACCGAAAGAACAAAACGACATTGTAAAAGAAATCCAATATTTTTCTCAGTGTACATATTAGCTGTACCAGGCATGCTTTGCAATGCCACTCCAATAAAGAAAGAGAATTGTTTAAACGTATTTTTATTTATTATTTTATTTATTCCGTAGCCGGCGATTGGGGAGGGGGTCGCCCTCGCAGCCAATACGCTGCTGTCGGTGCCGCTGGATCTCGTACTTTATTCACGATTCGCTTCCATTCTTGACGATTTTTTGCCACGTCTCGAGCATCCCTAGCCGATAATCGTTGATTTTTAAGGTCGTCTTTGATGTTATTTAGCCAGGTTTTCTTCGGCGCCGATCGCTGAATTCTCCATTCTGTCGGACGGTCTCGCCAAAGAAGTTTACGTGGCAAGCGATTATCGTTCATTCGGCAAACATGGCCGAACCATCGTAGTCGACGTTTTTGTACTTCTTCTTCGATCGTTATTACTAGATCGTATCTTTCTCTAATGGTCTCGTTTCGAATACGGTCGAAACGTATTTGGATAATGTTTATTGGAAACAGGAATTGTAGGTACTTGCGTATATTTGCCAAGAAATATTTCGTTGTTTTGTGTCAACAAATAACAACGTTTGTAATGGTTCTGGTGGTGAATGTATTCTGGCAATGTCGCTTTTCCAGACGCGCTGTACATTCCTGTTGTTCAATTCTTAAATGTTATGTTGTATCATTCTTAGATTTTGCTTGCGTGTATTGCAATGCTAAATTTATTAAATTTTCCACTAACCACACTTGGATAAAGACTTATCATAATTTGTATCGTAATTAAATGGACCAAAATTTAAATCAGCATGCAGTGTTCGTCTGCATCGAGCAATGAACGGTTTCTAGTCTTGCTTCCTGTTGCTCGACTGTTTCAGGCGAACAGGCTTGAGTATTGCGTACTCGAGCGGTTTCCAGTCTTGCTTACCGTTGCTCTTCTGTTTCTGAAGCTCGTGTTACATTTTACTTTCAGGCTTTAGGTAGATCGACCAACCATTTATAGTTGACTGTAAGATATCGCTATGGCGATAAGTCCACCATTTGTGCATAATTTGTCTTTTTTTTATAAAACCAGTGTAATATTCATTAGGTAATGCTTTTATAGCACAATAAAGTTATTCTATTCTATTCAATATTATATGCTTATCGTTTGGGTGGCATAATTGATTTGACAGCGAAAGTAATGTTTTGTAATGAGTACAACCAATTCATTTGGAAACAGCAAAGAAAATGCGCGTTACAATCAACACTACTTATTATGTCACAAACGAACTGAAAACTCAGTTTTTGTATTTGATTCAATTCTATTCTGCCAAGCGTACTCATACACCGAAAACACATAAAGTTCCGCTTAACTATATGAAATACACTCAATTGGTTAAACGACTCGCGCACTATCTGTTGTAAAATGGCTGTACTAATTCACAAACTTTCGCGGGCGTGCGCAGGACAACTTGTTCCCACACCAAACAAAAGTTTGGTGTGGGAACAATGGTATAGGAACGCACACGGGACAAACAAAGAACATTATTTTTTATATACATATGTTAATAGATTGGTCAAACAAATGCTCAATGTAATTTTTACATATAATATGTAGTTCTGTAGCTGTCTCATTCATTAGAGCAGTGATTAGTTGGTCATTAAAATGAAACCATATACTTTTATTTTAGGATATTTGTTTTAAAAACTATATATCGATTATATATACATATAATCGATATAGAGTTTTTGAATTGAGTTGAAATAAATCAGTGTAACTACTCTATCGTATCAATCACTTCGATTACGACGTTGCCAAAATTCTCGACAGCAGATGACGAAGCGCAATTTGGAATCTAGCGGGCCATCAATCATCGCTGTTACGTCGAATATGTGTCGGTTGCTCAGTGGACGGGTGATTAGGCTGTTTATGGCTCTTGTGTCACTCGGCGAGCGAGAGCGATAGCATGAGAGTATGGACAGAATGTCACCGAAACGGAACACCCCATGTAGTGACAGTAATAGCCGACAATATGTGGGTGTGGGAAAATACAAAGTATAAGGAATATGAATTTCTTTTTCTGATCCTAATTTTGCAAGAATGATGTCAAGTTAAATATCGTCTCAAAAAGTTATGACGGCGCTGCGGCACAAATGTCGTCACATTTTTAGCGAAATTAAGGTTCAAACTATTAGGAGACATCCGAATAGTAACGAACGCCTCACAGCGCTAAACTATAATTTCACTTTGCTGCTCCGCCTCTATAAAGAGAGCGGACTTTAGAGTTGTCCAACTACTACGGGCGAACCCGCCACCCCAAGACGGTATGACGAAATAAGGTCATTCTTTCAACCATGGGGTGAACGAATATAATTAGGGGACAACACAATCCACCGTCTAACTACGCCAACGAACTCGTGAGAGCAACGAATTACCACGAGGGACTGGGAATTGAACATAGCGGGCCGACCTCACGCTCTGAATACCAGATTTGGCCGGATTTCTCCGCAACCGATTTTTCAAAAGCAACTTTTGATTTTCTGGAACATTTATTCCCACGTATTGAATTCCCTTAGGAATTCACTTGATTTCCTGGAACCTTTATCATCACAATTTTGAATTCCCTTAGGAGAAATATCGTATAAAAATAGTCGTTAACCCAACGGTAGCGAAGCGGCTCGTTAACCGTGGTTAGGTAACCACAGTTAGAGCTCGGTTGATTGGGAGGCGCGAATAAATCGACCATTAGCCGTAATTTGGCGTTGACGTTTTGTTGTCAGGTTTATTGCGTAGCAACCAATTCGGACATGACGTCATTAATCTGCCGCGCAAACAATGAGAAATACCTGACCTTTTGATTTTATCCGTCAATTGTCGATTGTTTGGAAATACATTAAAAATAATATTACAAATTTGGAATGATGTAAGACATTTTAGATACAGAATTTATTTATTTTATTTATTTATTTAGGAATACTATAAAACATTGATTTTTCTTACAAAAATAACTGACCCGAATGAAAAACCTTAACCTTATGCTTAGGTATTTGATTATGTTACCCAACTGGGACAAGCCAGTTCTAGGGAGGAAGAAAAAAGATAACATTAATAGACAAGTATAATCTGGTGGAATTACACACACACGCAGACTGACACACACAGACACATATACACACTGAATAATTCATGTTAATTGATGTCAGTCTGTAACGCGAAACTTGATGCTGCTCAAAGCAGCGAACAAACAAGACGCGTGAAAGTCTATGACGATATTTTACTTCATAAGCTTTCAGGTACTATTGATTTGTTTTTTTTTGTGCATTGGTTTGCACAGCAGCGAGATTTAAAAAAAACAATTTAGCCTGTTTTACTTAGAGAATGATTGCTAATATATCTCGGATTGCTAATAGGATGTGCTCAATCTCTCCCAAATCAACCATAGTATGTTAATGGTGTGTACATATATGACATAATTATAAGGTTATTGTAAATTAATAAATAAATAAAAATAAATAAAATAAATATCATGTTCTCTGTTTTCCATAAAATCACGTCTCTCGAGGAGTAGCCATTTTAATGTTGTAGACATTATGAATAGCCATTTTAATGTTGTAGACATTATGAATATGGATACTTACAGTATTTACTTGCAGTTTCCGAAAAATACAGTGACGTTTTTAATTAAAAATAAAATAAATGTTTTTTAAACAATGTAAGCAAATATACGAAACTCGCCTTCTTTACCATCGTTTAAGACTCACCTTAAGGATTACTACCTTTCTAAGAAGTAACCAGTTCTTCCCTTTCTCTCCTGTTCCTCCCCCAATTTCCTCTCCTCGGGCACTATTAGTCTTAAATTCTTCCACTTGTCTGTATGTTATGTAATAATCTTTATTTTCACAATGCGCGCATGTACCACTATGTTTAGGTTAGCTGTAAGACATTGCCATGTGGCAATAAGCTCGCCTTTTTTGTATACTTTTTAAGTGCAAATAAAGAGTTTATAATTATTATTAAAATGCTTGGAACATTAGAACAACGTAAAAGTGAATGAACTCTTGTAAGCACATTGTAACATCCCACAGCAAAATATTGTTTGATTTTAGAATTGATAAAGAGTGCCGATTATATGTTTTTATTTTAATATCTCTAGGAAACATTTGTCACTTTCGTCGAAATGTATTTTTACTTTACCGGCCCACCAACCGACGAAGAGGTTGGTGGGTCAAACAGGTTGGTGGGCCGAAGAGGTTGGTGGGGTAGGAGTAAGCTTCCGGCCCACCAACCGACGAACAAGTTTAATTTACCGACGTTAATTTCCTTAAACGAGCTGCGATCACCAGTTAGCGTCCGTTAGACATAAACACACGAAAAACGAGACATATCGCAACAAGTTTGACAGCTGCGCGCTGTGCAGTGATTGGCTGGGAGTCGGCAGGAATGGTGTTCCAGCGCTTAAAAAGGCTTTATAAGCCATCTGTGCGATATCCCGCCTCGTAACTATGCCGTCTGACGGGGATATCAAGTCGGTTACGGGTGGATCATTTGGTTGCTTGTGCAAAGTTTAGTTGACAGTGGAAGCGTTTGAAAACTTATGATGAGTATTGAGAGGTGAATTATCGATATGGCGATCGCTAATCAAAACTCACGTACCTTGACGGTCATGTAGCTGCAGCAGTGGGATGCGCGCTGCTGATTCCGCTTTTGCGTAGCGCGCACGGCACGATCGAGGGATTCGTGCGGCGTGTCCGGCGCGACGCGTGCGCTGATCCAATTGTATGGTGCGTGCGACGCGCTGTTTCCTGTGGTGGTGCAGTCGTAACACCACTGAAGGATCGATGTGCGTTTTACAACGAATCCGAGTCCGCGATTCCGAGACAACAACAAGGTTTTTGTCTGAGTCGGCGAGGCCGTGAACGCGGTCGAAAATCGTTGCTACCGTTCGAATTGACAGACTGACCCGCCGCCCGTTCGAAAGCGGGCGATGTTGCCAACTGTCAGGTTTTTGTGAGTTGACAGCTCTCACCAATCGATAATTGAATTATGCAAAATATAATATTAAAATGAATTCGAATTTATCAATAACAATATCGAACACCATCCAACGCAACTAAACGAAGCTAAATAACCGGGCTCCCAAAACAGTTTAGCGCAAGCCATCAAATATTAACCGGATGTTAAATTGTTAATCGTAGTTAGCTAGCGTCGATTAGCAGTCGTTAACAAGCTGGCTGGTGCAAGTCGCTCGTAAAGAATTAAATTACTCCTTGTGTTTCTGGCCATCTATAATAACATTGATAATACATATGGAATCGGAGACTATCGCGGTTGTCTGACATTATAAATAGGATAAAAACTAATTTACCGTGTGAATTTTGTAGCACCCGACGTTTCGGCGACGTTGCAGGCGCGGTTGTCTATGGTAGACTGGACAACGGCGACTGCAACGTCGCCGAAACGTCGGGTGCTACGAAATTCGCCCGGTAAATTCGTTTTTTATATTATTTATAATCGATAATACATGTTTGTAGGGATTGATTGATAATAAAAATTCAATAATTTAACCAATGATAGACAATATTAACGTTAATTTATTAGTGCCCTATATCGTATTTTTAGTAGGGGCTTAGCTGCAGCTACCTACGAAGTCCACAGGTGGCGAATAGTGAAACGGCCGGAAGATATTCCGGTTGCCTGTAAAATACAGTCCCCGACCAGCAGCGGCAGAATTAACAGTAGGGCGGTGTCGGGCGAACCCGTCACCCTAGGCTGGTATAATGATATTTGATCATTTTTAGAGCCGTGGGATGAACGTTGAAGACTCAGAGACAGGACAATCTACTCTCTAGCTCCGCCTACAAGCCCGTTAGAGGCACCGGGAAAGGTACCCAGCGGGAAGGATCGCCCCTTAAATACCAGTGGAAGGAGATATCCGTCTGCAATTAACCTTCAGGCTATCTCCGTCCTACCGACTAGTTACGGGTCCAAAGTCACTTACGCGATTTCTTCTTGTTGTATTACAGCGGTAATTCAATTTGAATTTATCGCGGATCTGGGTGTCCTTTGCCCGTAGTGCCACACGGGGTCAGGAGGCCCAATGTCATTCCAAGAGTGACAGCAGGTCAACATAGCATTAAGGTATAATGACGGAGATATGTACTGTACAAATAACAATAACGGTAAATAGTGTTAACATATAATTAGTCATAGTTTTATTGTTATATTTTGTATTTGTTTTATATAAACGCTGTTTCTTAACCGAATAAAATAAAATAAAAATAAAATATCCACCCCGCTGCTTAGGAGATAGTATATTTCCATAGTCTCCAGTCTTCTTCAGCAATTAGTCAGAGTGCATAACCGATTGGCGTCGCCGACGGTGCGCAAACAGTCCGGTAGCGCCGGGATGCAATCGCACCAGGAGAAACCGGTCCACCAGCCGTGAGGCCTGAGACGCGAGAGTCTTACCCAGAGTAGCCTTTCGCACGTGGAGGCTTCTGAATAGGAGCTGAATCGTGAGTTAGGCCGATTCGAGAACAAAATGGATCTCACGGTCCGAGCTGCACGAAACCATCCGCTATCCGGCAGAATTAACAAGATGATGTGGGAAATCTGTGGAAAGGACTCACCTATAAAGTGCCTACAATATCCGATAATGATTCTGTGACATGGTGAATCAATGCCGCCATTAAATAAGCATTTCCGAATTCCCCGGAGGTGGAAGCTGCATTACCGGTAGCAGTCATGGGTGGAGATTGAAAGGTTTGGTACATCCATGTCTGTATTATATTAAGGCGACAATGCGAACCATCATAAATGGTTTAACTGCAGCAATGTGGAAAGCAAACGGAAAACTACCACATTATAATTCCAAGCAAACAACATTATGTGTAAAACATAAAAAGAAATGGTCCTCTTTCTCCGGCAGTGCCGGGTTCTAAGAATCCCCAGGAGGACAAACAGAATTGAAACCTGGAATGTACGAAGTATATACGACGATCGAAGATTTATCAACTTACAGAGAGAAGCAAATAGATTGAACTCGTGAATACTTGGCCTTAGTGACATCAGATAGAAAGAAACTCAAGAGAAGGGTTTCGTTTTATACTACTTGGTATAGATGACTCAAAGCACTATCATGGATTTGGAGTTATGGTGTCCAAAGAAGTAAGCAATTCGGTTGAGAGTTTCGTAATTATTTTTGAACGGGTCATATTACTACGCTTGATGTTAATAGCCGCACCGGCGGCTATGCCGGTGCGGCTATTAACATCAAACAGATGTATGCACTCACAGCGGATAAAAATGTTGAGATACTGGAAATTTTCTATGAAGAAGTCTCTAGAGCTATGAGCCTTACTAAGAAACATGGCTTAAGCATAGTAATGGGAGACTTTAAAGCCAAACTTGGTAAACAAACAAAGGTCCATATTCCGCTTCTCGCAGGTGCCTAACTTGGGGTCTAAAAACGCGCCAAAAAGACGCTTAATTTTGAACTGACGTTTTGGTATTCCCTTTCATGGGTCCTAACTGGAGCGCGCTTATGTAGATGCTATGCTATCAGGCTCTTAAAATAATATTAAGCACCGTCTAGACCCATTTTCGTATTCCGTTTCTTCAAGTGTCATGGCGGATAGGTCTTGTTCGGTCTAAATCGAGCAATCAGCGCCTGACAGCCGCATAGATTTTGTTTCTCTCGTGATCGGTGATTTCGAAGATTTTTTTGTCGCGTTGTCAAAGGCTTTTAAATCGAAGAAAAGACGATGCGCGCCGAATATCGTAAGTAATCAATATCTATATTTTGCCCTAAAAATCATGTGTCAAGATTTTTTGTAGATTACGATAAATTGCCTTGTATATTTTTTTAGCCTTGTATATTTTATCATAAAAGCCCTTGTATATTTCAAAACGTGGCGATCATCAGCTTGCGGTGACGAGACGATGGCGGGCGGGCGTCAAAATTAAAACCCCGCTTTGCAACGGTGCGGCCATAGACAAAACAGAAAATTTAGAGATTTAAGACCGGTTCTGAATTTTGATGAAACGGAATATCAACAAAATAACAAAGGTGCTTAAGTTCCTATTTTTTGCACCAGCTTAATTTAAGCCTACAAGAAACGGAATACAGTGGCAATAATATGTGCCCTTTTGGCTTGGGTGTTAGAAATGAGAGAGGTGATAGACTTGCTCAATTCTGTGAGGAAGGAGATTTTGTCATTGCTAATACTATGTTCAAACTGCTACCGAGACGTCTGTATACCTGGAAGCACCCAAAAGATGGGTGTTGAAATCTTTTAAATACTTTAATTTTCAAGTGATCTTTCACATATAAAATGTATTTAAATAATTCTATTGTATCGAAGTATTTAAGAAGCAGTCTGATACCGGTAGTACAATGGCATGCAATAAAACGGGCCACCTGTAAAGTTGCAAGCTTCGAATACTTCAGTCATAAAATTATGCTGTAAAGAGTTTAATACGCTTTTTAACTACTCTCTAAATATTCGTAACTTCTCAAAAGTGCACCTAAGTGCCTAACAATATACTTTGCTGTAAATCATCATTAACGCAGGTAGAAACACATTTCGTTTAAAAGGTTTTACAGATGAAAAATCGTCGTTTGTTTTAATTCATTTTAATTTAAAAAAGTGGGCCTCAGAAAGCCAACTTTTTATGTGTTGCTAGCAAATACAGACTTTTTGACTCTGTCTTTTTAATTGATGGGGTGATCGAACCTACCAAATCTATCGAAAGAATTCGGCCATTTGGAGATGTCAGCTATAACGGGTTAACCCGTCACCCCAGGACGTTTCAACGATAATAACCGTTTTGTCTCCCTTGGGGTTAGCCCCATACGTGCCCCATACGCCTACCCATACGTGGACCCTATACGCTAACGTAGAAGACTTTAGGAGAATACAAATCTACCTCCGGCAAAGCCACGAACTTGCCAGAGTCCGACGCCATGCGGCGAGGCACTAGGAAGGTAACCAAGTGGGCCACAAGGCCAAGGTAGTCGTTTCAAGAGCAGTTCCCTTAAGGTCAGCAGCTACCCCCGTCCTATAGGAAATATTACTGTTTCCAGACTCCCCCGGCTGTCAGTCGGAACGTACAATCGATTGATTGACGCCGAACAGTGAGCGAATCGTCCAGGAGCGCCCAAAAGTTGACTCCTAGGTGAGACTGGTCCGCAGGCCAGTGTCCTACCTTTGCTTGCACTTCTGCGTGGAGACCGCCGGATGGGCGTTGACCCGTGCGTTTGACCGACCCTATACAACTGGGCGTCTTAATGGCCAAACTGCAACAGGGTCCATTAGCTAGCTGACTTTAACCTATCACATATCGACACGTTTTTCCCCTCGCTCCGCTCAACACTATAGTAGGGCTTTCTTTATCGTGGTCGATATGAATAATACTCTGCTGAAAATGCGAACTGTATCCAATGCACATAAATAAGGAAGTAGCAACCTGTTATGCCATGTATGTAGAAATGCAAGCACTAAATCTCGCGTTTCTTTTCAACTTTTATCGTTGAACCGTTGCCAATATATGCAATGAAATTTTAAAGAATCTTCCTGCCGTTTGCATGCGACTCTGACCTCTGTTGGCCAGCGGCCAAATTACTTCCAGGGTCGCGGGAAGTAAAATTGACAGGCATATTTTGCAAAGACAAAATTTTTAAAAAACTAGCATTAGGCCTTGCATATTCAAAGCGCAGGCACCAAGGCATAAGTCAGTTTATCAGCTTAAAATATACTGAATTAAGTCTTTTGAGTTAATAGTTTTTTACGCAATGGCAATCGCTTGCGTAAAATTGATAAAAATCGTCTATATACAAAGCTAGCTTCCTTCGTGATAGTAACACAATTATTTATATATGATATTAATATATTGCTTAGCTCAAATAATATCAATTTAATTGGCCATCAATATTAAAAATTGATGATAAATGTTTTTTTACAAAGGACTTATTGATTGTAATAATAATAATACCTGGGCAATTTTTAACGCGATTTTGTGTTGGCGATAGTGATTGTGTCAGAAACTAAAATGTTACATATTATCTTCTTCTTATATATAAAAATGAATCGCCGTGCGTTAGTCTCGCAAGATCTCGAAAATGACTCGACCGATTTGAATTATTATTTTTTTGTTTTGTTTGCCTTTATTCAGGGGCGGTTTACAAAAAAAAAATATTTAGGAAAAATAAAAAAAACAACTGAAAATCGCCAAAATCGAAATTGGTCATTTTGGGAAATGGGCCACTTTCAATAGATGGCGTTCCCGGCGATCCTATTGTTTGACAGTTGCGCCATCCATAACTGTCATTCATTCCGTGCGATTGTGTAAAATTTCAAAAAGTCGAAAAGTCGAATAGTCAAAAAAGTCAAAAAGTCGAAAAAGTCAAAAGAGCCCGAAAAATGCAAATAGTCGAAAAAGTCGGAAAAGTCGAAAAAGTCGAACATGAATCGCCGTGCGTTAGTCTCGCAAGATCTCGAAAATGACTCGACCGATTTGAATTATTATTTTTTTGTTTTGTTTGCCTAAAACGTCGAAAAAGTCGTAAAAGTCGGAAAAGTCGAAAAAGTCGAACAAGCCGAAAAGGTCGGAAAAGTCGAAAAAGCATTTATCATATAAATTAAATACATCGAATTAATTTTAATTACAAACCACTTTCATTTAATCACCAAACGCAACTCAAACCGTACATGATTCGGCCATATTATAGATTTTAATGAATTGGATTTGGAAGGTTGATTAGGATCAATAAACGCTTTTGAAGAATTACAACCAAATAAATTTTAGATGGTACGATGTTCACCGGGTCAAAGATATAAATATAAATAGAATGATGAAAAGATAGGACAGAAAAATCAAATTAGAATAAGACATTCAAACCATTGCATTTTAAATATTACATTGCTTTGCTTATGTTTAAAATAAATAACAAATTAGTTATGTTTAAATTGCCTAGCCACTCGGCTGCGTCTAGAATTAAATTAAATTACGGCTGCGTCTACAGTGTCAATTCAAGACTTTCCCGGCAAGAAGATAAGCCCCCTCCCCGCGCACCAACCCCCGAACCCATCAACCCCCAGACCCTTCCCAAGCCCTAAACCCAAATCTGCCCCCTAAACTAGGTACATATGTAACTAACGCCCTCCGTCAACCACCCCCTTCCTCTCGATAATTACTGTGTCAAGTGATTATGATTGCAAATGTAGTATATTTGTAGTATTTTTGTAGTATTTTCGTGGTATTATAGAGGAATACGGCGGTATTTAAAAAATTGCGAGCTGGACAGGAGGTTTGTCTGGGCGTATACGGCGGAATTTAAATTTTAACAAGCGCCACAAATAATATTTAAAGTCGGCCATTTATCAATTAAATAGTAAGGCCCTTAAAGCGGCGACGCTTGCGATGCGTGGCTCGTTCGAAATTCGAATTCGAAGGCTCACGCCGCCTGCATTTTTAATTTGATTTTTTAATTGAATGAGATGATGTGCGTTCGAAATTCAAATTTTCGTTACACTTCGTCGCATATCAAAGCAATTTTCTCCAACTGCTCATCGACTTTATTTATGAAACAAGTACTTGGCTACTTGCCGGGAAAGTCTTGGGGTGACACAACCGATTTTCGTAACGATGTACAAATGAAAAATAATAAATAAATAAAATGAAATAATCCTCATAATTTCGGTCTCTCCCAGGTGGCCGCCGCGGCATAATTATCTTGAATCGACCTCTTTACTCGTAGTTGGTCGCTTGTATAAGGATCTGTAATATATGGAGGTTAGTTTGTCTCTATCCTGGTAAATTAATCTATAAACGACCCTCCGGGCATGAACATGTGCGGCTGTTAACACTATTAACTGGCCAAGCCACCATGTTAAACTAGCATAATATAGCAATTTATATTTGGGGAAATTAACAATACACACCGGAGGGAAAACCTTAGATATATTTATTTATTTTATTTGTTTAGTAATGTTGGTCTTATTTAGAAGTGAGTCTGATTTTGCGTTGATTTTATATCATCAGAAAGGGCACTGGAAAACCTTGGGGTAGTGAATATATAGGAGCGCTGATCAAAAGTAGTATTCCGGTAGTAGTATTGGCGGCCACATATTCGAGAAATGCGACGCAAACTCTTCGGCCGATTTCATTCGCTGAATAGGCTGAAAAATATACTCCCGGAGGAGAGCAAGATTACGATTTCTCTGCGCCCCCCCCCCCCTCCATTCTAGATATTATGGAGATGCCGCATTTCTCGGCCTCACAGAAGTTATCCACCAAAGTCGAGCGTCTTCAAAATGTCTGCATTCGTTATATCCATGGCCTCATAAAATTTGACCACATCACGGAGTACAGAGAGAAGCTTCACTGGCTGTCGACCCGGGAGAAAAGTGAAATGAGAGTACTTTGTATGCTTTTCAAGGTCTTCGATGGCGTCGCTCCCAATTATCTTACTAACAGATTTACTGTACCTACTATCGGCTCATTGACGGCCACTGAGATCAAAAGATAACCTTCTACCCTCTATCCCTAGTCACAACACTGACTTATTATCACTCTCTTTCACCGTGCATGGAGCCCGTCTTTGGATACTTTGCCGCAAATTGTCGGAAACACGCCAAGCATAACAAGTTTTAAAAACAGACTGAGAGAACATTTGAAATCTTCCACATAAACTATTATTAGAGTTATTACATTCATTTTATTGCATTTTATTCCTTTTCTTAGTTATATTACTTTGATGTGTGCACAATTTACAATTCAAAAATTACAACTAACATAGTCGAGTATACCTTGGTATGGGCTTCGGCCTAGTTATGTCAGACTTTGTATGCAACCATTTTAAGCTTTTATCGTATATAAATTTATTCTTATTCTCAGCACTACGAGTATCATATTAATATCTGGGATACTTCTTATGGTATTTTGAAAAAAAAAAAAAATTTCATTAAACTTATTATATGATAGTGAGGCTTTTAAATATAGTTACCTAATATTCAACACATTCTACTCCTTGAAAATATATCCTAAAGGATAACGATACGGCTACCGCATGAGAATCTTTAAAATCGATTTTGTGCAATATCTAAGGGGTAATGAATGGTTTTAGAACAACCGCCCAATCCTATCATCCCGTAGCTCAAGATACTCTCACGCAGTGCGTTATTAACGCTTTTTAAAGCTCTCGCTTCTAAAATATTCCTTAGCTCTGTGAAGGTATATCCTAGTTTACGAACTTTAGATTCTAATATGTCTTTATGTTCTATGGTAATACCGAGATATTTAGTCGATTCCACTCTTTCTAAAATATGACAGTTGCAACCATCGGCGTCGTCTCGGCTTTATCTATCCTTGAAATGGATTGTAACCTGGCGGAAACATAGGAATCGTCGGAGCCAGGATTCGCGGCTCTCAGCTCGTCGTCCCAAGAGAACTGGCGTAAAATATAAGTTTCTATTAACATTGATTTTATATGGTATTAGATTACTATATATGGTATTAGAGATTATATACGTCATTTCAGAACTTCATAGTACAATTTGGTAACCCTTCTGAAATGGCAAAATACAGGAAGCGCTGATAGCACAGACGGCCAAACTAATAGCTATGTATTTGGTCATCGACATTTTATTGTATATAATAACATTGATAATGAATGTTTTTTGATAAAGGACTGATAAATTAGAAAAACTCAATCATTTAGCCAACGATGAAAATAATAACATTAATATATTAGTGCCATCTATCGTATTTTTATATATGCTGATATACATCAAACAATTAATACGGAGATATAGAATGCCATGTATTTGACTATCTGGACATTAAAGTGCGCGATTATTAGGTATTTATATCTGTATACCAAATTATACATTGACATCTTTTGTAGTTCTCTATCTAGGAAGCACATCGGGTGCGATATGCCCTATATTTCGGCATAGCCTATGATATATGCATGCAAGAGATTGCTTAAAATATCCGCGTTGGCATCATACGCAGCCTTAAGCATCTCTAATCCAAGTTGCAATACCGTATCCAAACCTGAATTCTCAAAATGCTTTACCGGGCAGTGACTTAATTTAAACCTCGCTCAAATCGATTGTTGAGCCGATTTTCGCCAACTAATCAACGCCTCCAACTAACCCCAAATGCCCAATTTTCAGTTAAATTGCGTGTTCGGTGGCAATTATATTAAAACAAGTCCCATATAAGTGCTCGTGTATGTGTGTGTGATAGAGAGAGAGCGGTCAGAAATGTTAGAATTTAAATTTATGTAAGTCAGGTTGTATTACTTAAGCGATTACTCGGTTGGGGTCAAAAATTTTGTCGTTAATGAGGGGTCGACGTCAGCATGATAGCTCTGAGACATTTTCGGGTCGGATGATAAAAGTGACAGAGAAATGGCGAAGATAGGTCGTGCGTTCGAGATCACCCTCTAAAATAAACTGACTAATAAGTACGCATTTAAACGGCAGAATCTATGTTTTGTTGTATACAAAAATGAATGTAATACTGTATTATACATTTCATTAGTACATACTAGTAATTGAACTGTTACCATAAACTAAAAATAACTACAATAATGAAACTCCATATTCTTTAGCTCTATATTCGTGTGGATAAAAACAAGATTTTAAAACGACCTGAAAAAGGTGAAACGTCAATTATTATCGCTAAAGTATATATCAGTCTTATTTATTAGATTCGCTTGGGAGTTTCTTTACTGTTGTTATTTTTAGTGTAAAACAAATTTGATTTTCCGTTTTTTTTTATTCGGCATTTTTTTTTCTCTTTCTTATTGTATTTGTTATTTTAGGTTGCATTAAAATTAGCGTTTTTATAAAAAATCTATGTCCAACTGAACGTTTTATGTATATCAAAATAAATTTTGAATTAATTGAACTTGGCTACTCGTCACACAAACGTAGTAAGCCCGATTCGCAGGCGGCAATGTTTGGTATTTATTTGTTGCTCGCTTCGAATGAGTTTGAAGTAGTTACGGGTCGTCGGCTGCGAAGTGTGCAACTTCCGGAAAAAGCCGCAACAGATGCCAAGACAAGGCCGTCACAACTTTGCACATTTGCGAGACTAACCGCACCGCGAAATAGGTTAAGAATAATAGAAAGGGGAAAGAACATTTATTATAGGGATAAAAGGGGGAGAATTTGGCGATTTGGGGACTGATTTGGGAATTTGTAGAAATACGTATCTATTCGTCGTATTACTAGGTACTTTGTTTCAGTCTTTAATTGACATATCAATTTTTGGGCCCTTTTTGCCCTTTTCAAAACATTAAATATGAAAACCGTTTACGAAAAAAAAACATTTTAAAAATCGGTTGTGTCATCCCAGGACTTCCCCAGCAATCAGCCAAGGACTGATTTCATCTGAGTATCAATTTCATAAACAAAATCAATGAGCGCCCTCTCTCGGTCGGCGGACGAACCCGATTGGCTTTTATTGCGCCCCGTCGGGCGCCGCGGTTTATTTTTCGAATAAGCGTCGACAGATGGCGTTAATATTTAATTTATATATAGGAAATGTTGGATTATCGGGAGAGAGAACGTTGATCGCCCATAGAAAAACCTTTTGCCCTCATAACGCATTTCGGCAGATTTACATACATAAATCTCACCTCGCCTTTGTATACATAGGACGCCATTCTTCCCATTGCCTTTGAACGAGTGGTTTTCTTTTTGCTGTCCTATATATATATATATATATATATATATATATATATATATATATATATATATATATATATATATATATATATATATATATATATATATATATATATATATATATATATATATATATATATATATATATATATATATATATATATATATATATATATATATATATATATATATATATATATATATATATATATATATATATATTTATTTCCATATTTCAAGATACAAATTACAAAGAAAATCCTTATTCTAACAAAAAAAAAACAGTTTATAATAAGTGTATATATTATACCTAGCTTAGAAAGGAAATTCATCTTTTGACATAACGGTTTACCACCTCACTAGGTATGAACCTGTGTTGAGGTGGTACTAACATCGATGAATTCTTTTGAGACGAGAGGGCAAGTCTTATCTAATACTTGAGTATAATTTAAAAGTTAAATTTAAAAACATCAATAAAATTATAAACTAAATTAAAATTTATGACAATCTACTAAGTTATATGGAATAATAATTTTTTTTTATATATTTGATATAAACACATATAAATATGATATATACCATATATAGATATATATTAATATAATATATATATATATATATATATATATATATATATATATATATATATATATATATATATATATATATATATATATATATATATATATATATATATATATATATATATATATATACATATATATATATATATATATATATATATATATATATATATATATATATATATATATATATATATATATATATATATATATATATATATATATATATATATATATATATATATATATTGATAAGGTTTGTAAAGAAATCCGTTTATAGGATCATGTTTTTATTTAAAATAAAATTAGTAAAAGCTACTTAAAAAGTAGCGAAGGAAATCCCAGGTTGTATTGGGAAATGCTTATGTTTGAATGAGATATACTTACGGATGTGCACGACTTTCGACAGGTGCAATGTAAGTTTAAAGGTCCTTTTGCAGTCGACTAACGATCACTATTTATCCATATATCTCATAAATAGGGCTTATCCTTATGCAACACAAAATGCCTTCAAATGAGACGAATTAAGCGAAAAAATTAAAAATTAAACTATTGATCATTTCGGCAAGGCCGTTTTATAAATGAAAGTGACATTACGAAATAATTCAAATTTCGAATGCTACTAACATTTAAAATATGATACAATTGGCTGAGTTTGTTATCAACGAGCCATTAAATCGAATTAAAAATAAATAAAAAAACTCCATATGCTCAATGAAATGAAAGAAGAAACTTAAATCTTTATTTCTGGCAGAGAAGTTTATAAAAAAGATTGTATAATGTTATCAAAATAGGGTAAACCTATATAAAATTGTATAATATAAAAAAATTGTAAAGAAACATTGTAGAAAACAGTATAATATTGTTATATTTGATAAGGTTTGTAAAGAAATCCGTTTATAGGATCATGTTTTTATTTAAAATAAAATTAGTAAAAGCTACTTAAAAAGTAGCGAAGGAAATCCCAGGTTGTATTGGGAAATGCTTATGTTTGAATGAGATATACTTACGGATGTGCACGACTTTCGACAGGTGCAATGTAAGTTTAAAGGTCCTTTTGCAGTCGACTAACGATCACTATTCATCCATATATCTCATAAATAGGGCTTATCCTTATGCAACACAAAATGCCTTCAAATGAGACGAATTAAGCGAAAAAATTAAAAATTAAACTATTGATCATTTCGGCAAGGCCGTTTTATAAATGAAAGTGACATTACGAAATAATTCAAATTTCGAATGCTACTTTCGCGTCTCTTTCGTGTGTCGAAGAACGTGATAGTAAAAAAACCGCGATAAACTGTTGTGTAAAATATATTTTTTCTCTTTACAAAAATGTACAATAATACGTGATAACGCGAGCGTAATTTCTTTCAGTTGAATCGTCTCTTGTTAAGGTACAGAATGACAGTTCGAAAAATTTGTTTTTAAAATTTGAATGTATCCACTTTTTAATAGAACGAAATAATATTGCTGGGCTCGTTCTCAGCCAGCCATTAAATCAAAATAAAAATAAACTTTATAGTTGGGTTTGTAGCGTCGCTACATCATTCCCCCCTTTGGGAGGACGACAGGTCGTCGTGTGCCACTGCCCGGGAGGTCGAACCGTTCTTCCGTATCTGGTCTTGTATTGCTGTGGTCCTTGTTGGTTGTTGTTCGCGGACGCTGCCCACCTGGGCTCCTCCTTGTCTGTCTCCTGCTCGTTCTCGTTACTGCTTGCCACGCCGTAGCAGGGTTTTAAACGATCAATCGAGATGGTAACTTTGGCTCTGTCCTGTTCAATGTCGAATGTCTTATCTCGCCGCCTCAAAACCTTATATGGCCCTCTATACGGGTTTTGCAGTGGTCTCTTCACCGTGTCGTCTCTCACAAATACGTGCGTCGCCTCCTTTAGATCCCGATGTACGAAAATGTTATTGTGGTGTTCTCGTTCTCTTCGCGGTCTGTGCGCCTCGAATGTCTCTCTCATTTGCTGCACAGTTTCTGGTATCGTTTTTGTAGTTTGTTTTTCAAAAAAATCTCCTGGGAGCCTGAGTGTTGTCCCGTACAGTAATTCAGCCGGGCTGATCCCGTAGTCTTCTTTAATAGCTGCTCGTAATCCCATTAATACGGTGGGTAATTCTCTCACCCAATTCGCTGTTTTTAGTCGCGCTCTTAATGCTGCTTTTAGGGATCTATGCCATCTTTCTATCATCCCATTTGCCTGGGGGTGATACGCTGTGGTATGTATCTTTTTTACTCCCAGTATCTGTGTCAAAGCTGTGAATAATGTGGACTCGAACTGCCTTCCCTGGTCAGTGGTAATCCGAATCGGTGCTCCGAATCGCGCAATCCATCCTTCGTAGAAGACCTGCGCTACCGTTTCTGCGCTTATATCTTTGACCGGGATACATTCGACCCACTTCGTTGCCCTGTCGATCATGGTTACGAGGTATCGGTACTCTTCTGCTATTCCTAAGGGTCCGACGATGTCTATATGTACGTGTTCCAAACGTCCTGCCTCCATGAATGTCCCTATGGGCGCGCGCGTATGTCTATGTATTTTTGCGCGCTGACAAGCGATGCATGTTTTTGCATATTCCGCGCTCTCCTTATTCATCCTTGGCCAAAAATAACGTTCCGCTACCATTTTTCTTGTCGCTCGGATACCGGGATGACTGATGTCGTGTACCAATTTTATTGCTTTTATCCGCAGTGCTGGCGTGATGTATGGCCTTGCTTTCTTGGTGGACACTTCGCACCATACTGGTTTGTCGCCTTTCTTTTCAAATTTTAAATTTTCTTGTTGCCTTATCATTTTTAGCTCGGGATCTTCTGCCTGTTGTGCCGCCAATTCTTCGTAGTCGAACGTGTTTGGGCAGTCGATTTCTGCTATCCTCGAGAGCGCGTCGGCCACGACGTTTGCTTTTCCCGGCAGGTACTCTATCGTGCTTGCAAATTGCGAAATATATGACGTATGACGAATTCTCATGGGCGTTTCCGTGATAGAGTCGTCCAATTTCTTGAGAGCGTGAATTAGTGGCTTGTGATCCGTGAATATCGTCAGCTCACGCCCTTCTACCATCTTCCGAAAGTGTCTCACCGATAGGTAGATTGCCAACAACTCCCTATCGTAAGTTGCGTAATTTTGTTGCGCATGCGACATTGCCTTCGAATAAAATCCTAACGGCGCCCATTCTCCACCTTTCTTTTGATGTAATGCCGCTCCTACGCAGGTATTTGATGCATCTGTCATTATTGCCAATGGTGCATGCGCCGACGGGTGCGCTAAAATTACCGCTTCTTCAACGCTGTCCCGGCATTTCTCGAATGCTTCTGTGGTTTCTGTTGTCCATGGAATTGGCGTGCGATCATTCTTTTTTGCTCCTTGTAGGAACTTGTTTAATTTTTCTTGATATTGCGCGGCTCTTGGGATGCTATTTCTATAGAAATTGATCATTCCTAGGAATCTCCGTAACTGCTGAACGTCTGCTGGTTTCGGGTATTTATCGACAAAAACGTCCTGATCGTCGTAGGTAGATGACCGAGCCACATCGCTTTAATGGTCTCATCGGGTATCTTCCCTCTGTTGAGCCCTTTCATTCGTCTCATTAACTGCGACGGCTTGTCACTTCCCAGCTCAGTCTCATGGAGTAATTTTTGTAGCTGTTGTGTCTCTGATTCCCCAAAAACGCTGATTAAT
Source organism: Micropterix aruncella (assembly GCA_944548615.1). Classification (NCBI taxonomy): domain Eukaryota; kingdom Metazoa; phylum Arthropoda; class Insecta; order Lepidoptera; family Micropterigidae; genus Micropterix; species Micropterix aruncella. The sequence continues at coordinate 12,594,963 of OX155966.1, forward strand.
CGGGTCTTGATCGCTTCGAACTTGTTGTGGGTAGGCAGTTGTAGCAGTAAGTCTCCTACCTCCCGCAGCGCCGTCCTGTCTAACTGTGTGATTACACAGCTGAATTTATCTGCGTCGCTGCATTTCTGTGTTGCGAGCAGGATCTCCACGTGTGCGAACCATAGCCGTGGTTCCTGATGCCAGAACGTCGGTATCCTCGAGTTGATGCTCAGCGGAGCGATGTCCTGCACTTGCCTGCTGCTTCCGGCCGTGCCGCTAGGAATGTCTTCCGTATTCATTTTCTTTAGGTTGCGAAGATCTTTAGGTTGTCCTGTTGGTCCGTTGAGTGTCTGACGAGTTGTAGACCTTGCTCGTTAGTCCGATTCAGGCGCGCCGTCGATCTTGCGATCACGTCGGGGTCACCAATTTCGCGTCTCTTTCGTGTGTCGAAGAACGTGATAGTAAAAAAACCGCGATAAACTGTTGTGTAAAATATATTTTTTCTCTTTACAAAAATGTACAATAATACGTGATAACGCGAGCGTAATTTCTTTCAGTTGAATCGTCTCTTGTTAAGGTACAGAATGACAGTTCGAAAAATTTGTTTTTAAAATTTGAATGTATCCACTTTTTAATAGAACGAAATAATATTGCTGGGCTCGTTCTCAGCCAGCCATTAAATCAAAATAAAAATAAACTTTATAGTTGGGTTTGTAGCGTCGCTACATCATTCCCCCCTTTGGGAGGACGACAGGTCGTCGTGTGCCACTGCCCGGGAGGTCGAACCGTTCTTCCGTATCTGGTCTTGTATTGCTGTGGTCCTTGTTGGTTGTTGTTCGCGGACGCTGCCCACCTGGGCTCCTCCTTGTCTGTCTCCTGCTCGTTCTCGTTACTGCTTGCCACGCCGTAGCAGGGTTTTAAACGATCAATCGAGATGGTAACTTTGGCTCTGTCCTGTTCAATGTCGAATGTCTTATCTCGCCGCCTCAAAACCTTATATGGCCCTCTATACGGGTTTTGCAGTGGTCTCTTCACCGTGTCGTCTCTCACAAATACGTGCGTCGCCTCCTTTAGATCCCGATGTACGAAAATGTTATTGTGGTGTTCTCGTTCTCTTCGCGGTCTGTGCGCCTCGAATGTCTCTCTCATTTGCTGCACAGTTTCTGGTATCGTTTTTGTAGTTTGTTTTTCAAAAAAATCTCCTGGGAGCCTGAGTGTTGTCCCGTACAGTAATTCAGCCGGGCTGATCCCGTAGTCTTCTTTAATAGCTGCTCGTAATCCCATTAATACGGTGGGTAATTCTCTCACCCAATTCGCTGTTTTTAGTCGCGCTCTTAATGCTGCTTTTAGGGATCTATGCCATCTTTCTATCATCCCATTTGCCTGGGGGTGATACGCTGTGGTATGTATCTTTTTTACTCCCAGTATCTGTGTCAAAGCTGTGAATAATGTGGACTCGAACTGCCTTCCCTGGTCAGTGGTAATCCGAATCGGTGCTCCGAATCGCGCAATCCATCCTTCGTAGAAGACCTGCGCTACCGTTTCTGCGCTTATATCTTTGACCGGGATACATTCGACCCACTTCGTTGCCCTGTCGATCATGGTTACGAGGTATCGGTACTCTTCTGCTATTCCTAAGGGTCCGACGATGTCTATATGTACGTGTTCCAAACGTCCTGCCTCCATGAATGTCCCTATGGGCGCGCGCGTATGTCTATGTATTTTTGCGCGCTGACAAGCGATGCATGTTTTTGCATATTCCGCGCTCTCCTTATTCATCCTTGGCCAAAAATAACGTTCCGCTACCATTTTTCTTGTCGCTCGGATACCGGGATGACTGATGTCGTGTACCAATTTTATTGCTTTTATCCGCAGTGCTGGCGTGATGTATGGCCTTGCTTTCTTGGTGGACACTTCGCACCATACTGGTTTGTCGCCTTTCTTTTCAAATTTTAAATTTTCTTGTTGCCTTATCATTTTTAGCTCGGGATCTTCTGCCTGTTGTGCCGCCAATTCTTCGTAGTCGAACGTGTTTGGGCAGTCGATTTCTGCTATCCTCGAGAGCGCGTCGGCCACGACGTTTGCTTTTCCCGGCAGGTACTCTATCGTGCTTGCAAATTGCGAAATATATGACGTATGACGAATTCTCATGGGCGTTTCCGTGATAGAGTCGTCCAATTTCTTGAGAGCGTGAATTAGTGGCTTGTGATCCGTGAATATCGTCAGCTCACGCCCTTCTACCATCTTCCGAAAGTGTCTCACCGATAGGTAGATTGCCAACAACTCCCTATCGTAAGTTGCGTAATTTTGTTGCGCATGCGACATTGCCTTCGAATAAAATCCTAACGGCGCCCATTCTCCACCTTTCTTTTGATGTAATGCCGCTCCTACGCAGGTATTTGATGCATCTGTCATTATTGCCAATGGTGCATGCGCCGACGGGTGCGCTAAAATTACCGCTTCTTCAACGCTGTCCCGGCATTTCTCGAATGCTTCTGTGGTTTCTGTTGTCCATGGAATTGGCGTGCGATCATTCTTTTTTGCTCCTTGTAGGAACTTGTTTAATTTTTCTTGATATTGCGCGGCTCTTGGGATGCTATTTCTATAGAAATTGATCATTCCTAGGAATCTCCGTAACTGCTGAACGTCTGCTGGTTTCGGGTATTTATCGACAAAAACGTCCTGATCGTCGTAGGTAGATGACCGAGCCACATCGCTTTAATGGTCTCATCGGGTATCTTCCCTCTGTTGAGCCCTTTCATTCGTCTCATTAACTGCGACGGCTTGTCACTTCCCAGCTCAGTCTCATGGAGTAATTTTTGTAGCTGTTGTGTCTCTGATTCCCCAAAAACGCTGATTAATCGGGTCTTGATCGCTTCGAACTTGTTGTGGGTAGGCAGTTGTAGCAGTAAGTCTCCTACCTCCCGCAGCGCCGTCCTGTCTAACTGTGTGATTACACAGCTGAATTTATCTGCGTCGCTGCATTTCTGTGTTGCGAGCAGGATCTCCACGTGTGCGAACCATAGCCGTGGTTCCTGATGCCAGAACGTCGGTATCCTCGAGTTGATGCTCAGCGGAGCGATGTCCTGCACTTGCCTGCTGCTTCCGGCCGTGCCGCTAGGAATGTCTTCCGTATTCATTTTCTTTAGGTTGCGAAGATCTTTAGGTTGTCCTGTTGGTCCGTTGAGTGTCTGACGAGTTGTAGACCTTGCTCGTTAGTCCGATTCAGGCGCGCCGTCGATCTTGCGATCACGTCGGGGTCACCAATTTCGCGTCTCTTTCGTGTGTCGAAGAACGTGATAGTAAAAAAACCGCGATAAACTGTTGTGTAAAATATATTTTTTCTCTTTACAAAAATGTACAATAATACGTGATAACGCGAGCGTAATTTCTTTCAGTTGAATCGTCTCATGTTAAGGTACAGAATGACAGTTCGAAAAATTTGTTTTTAAAATTTGAATGTATCCACTTTTTAATAGAACGAAATAATATTGCTGGGCTCGTTCTCAGCCAGCCATTAAATCAAAATAAAAATAAACTTTATAGTTGGGTTTGTAGCGTCGCTACACTACTAACATTTAAAATATGATACAATTGGCTGAGTTTGTTATCAACGAGCCATTAAATCGAATTAAAAATAAATAAAAAAACTCCATATGCTCAATGAAATGAAAGAAGAAACTTAAATCTTTATTTCTGGCAGAGAAGTTTATAAAAAAGATTGTATAATGTTATCAAAATAGGGTAAACCTATATAAAATTGTATAATATAAAAAAAATGTAAAGAAACATTGTAGAAAACAGTATAATATTGTTATATTTGATAAGGTTTGTAAAGAAATCCGTTTATAGGATCATGTTTTTATTTAAAATAAAATTAGTAAAAGCTACTTAAAAAGTAGCGAAGGAAATCCCAGGTTGTATTGGGAAATGCTTATGTTTGAATGAGAAATACTTACGGATGTGCACGACTTTCGACAGGTGCAATGTAAGTTTAAAGGTCCTTTTGCAGTCGACTAACGATCACTATTCATCCATATATCTCATAAATAGGGCTTATCCTTATGCAACACAAAATGCCTTCAAATGAGACGAATTAAGCGAAAAAATTAAAAATTAAACTATTGATCATTTCGGCAAGGCCGTTTTATAAATGAAAGTGACATTACGAAATAATTCAAATTTCGAATGCTACTAACATTTAAAATATGATACAATTGGCTGAGTTTGTTATCAACGAGCCATTAAATCGAATTAAAAATAAATAAAAAAACTCCATATGCTCAATGAAATGAAAGAAGAAACTTAAATCTTTATTTCTGGCAGAGAAGTTTATAAAAAAGATTGTATAATGTTATCAAAATAGGGTAAACCTATATAAAATTGTATAATATAAAAAAATTGTAAAGAAACATTGTAGAAAACAGTATAATATTGTTATATTTGATAAGGTTTGTAAAGAAATCCGTTTATAGGATCATGTTTTTATTTAAAATAAAATTAGTAAAAGCTACTTAAAAAGTAGCGAAGGAAATCCCAGGTTGTATTGGGAAATGCTTATGTTTGAATGAGATATACTTACGGATGTGCACGACTTTCGACAGGTGCAATGTAAGTTTAAAGGTCCTTTTGCAGTCGACTAACGATCACTATTCATCCATATATCTCATAAATAGGGCTTATCCTTATGCAACACAAAATGCCTTCAAATGAGACGAATTAAGCGAAAAAATTAAAAATTAAACTATTGATCATTTCGGCAAGGCCGTTTTATAAATGAAAGTGACATTACGAAATAATTCAAATTTCGAATGCTACTAACATTTAAAATATGATACAATTGGCTGAGTTTGTTATCAACGAGCCATTAAATCGAATTAAAAATAAATAAAAAAACTCCATATGCTCAATGAAATGAAAGAAGAAACTTAAATCTTTATTTCTGGCAGAGAAGTTTATAAAAAAGATTGTATAATGTTATCAAATATAATGTTATAATGTATATATATATTATATATATATACCATATAACATATATATAGTAATATTATATATAAATTCATACATATAATATGATAGTAGGTATATAAAATAGAGTTATAATATATAAAATATAAATAAATATATATCACGATCACACCTGAGACCTTAATAATTTTTCACAGTCTTCCCTAGATTTATTTAAAAGCCAAGTTGCCACCACTCTTCTAAACGTAGCGTAAGGTACGTCGGTCGTTTGAACGTCCATTGTCAGTATATTGTAAAGCTTTGGAGCTAGAAATGTGTAATGTCTTTGTCCGTACGTCGTGTTCATTTTTAACTCCCGTTGTCTGTATCGATTTCTAGTGTCATGTCCGTGGTCCCGAAGTTTAATAGTCGCAGTCCTGTCATTCCTCTGGAAGTACATCAAGACCGCTCTTATGTACAACTGTCGAATGTCCATTACGTTGAAGTCTATGAATAATTGGTCGGATGGGAAACGGAGCGGTCTTCTATTAATAACCCTAATGAGGGCTTTCTGGGCCTTTATTGCCGGGTCAAGGATTGATTTAGCCGCTCCACCCCATCCTATCTGTCCGTATGTAATGATTGATTGCGCTAGTGCGTAGTAAGTCGTTTTAAGCATAGATGGGCTAAGTATATTTCTAATATTTTTAAATATGTAAATTAGTTTTCTAAGTCGTGTCGCAGTCTGGTCAACTTGCTTATGCCATCTCAGGAAGCCGTCTATCAGGATACCTAAGTATTTTATACATGACGTGCGTTCCAGCGGTTGGCACATGCAGTTTGTCCCATCACAGTTGTGTAATAGTAGATGTTTTTCTAGTCCCGGTTGATTCCGCCCATCTATGCTAAAGGTCATGTATTTCGTTTTTTCTATGTTAAGCGTCAGTAGATGTTCATTTAGCCAGTCATGTGTCTGATTGAGTCCTTTCTTTGCCTTTACAAATACAGACTCCCAGGTGCTACTCTCAAACAAAAGCACTGTGTCATCGGCAAAAGATGCAATAACACCTGGTATTTCCTGCCTACAAAGGTCATCTATGTAAATCAAAAACAATATTGGTCCTAATGTACTCCCTTGAGGAACGCCGTAGTCAATATTCATCCAGTTACTTATTATTGTGTCATTTAGTTTCACTCGTTGTGTTCGTCCTGTAATATAACTTCGGAACCAGTCCAGTTCTATGTCTCGTATACCAATCTGCCGTAGTTTGTCTAATAGTTTTATGTGATGTACTGTGTCAAAGGCTTATATATATATATATATGTATATATATATGTATATATATATATATGTATATATATGTATATATATATATGTATATATATATATATATATATATATATATATATATATATATATATATATATATATATATATATATATATATATATATATATATATATATATATATATATATATATATATATATATATATATATATATATATATATATATATATATATATATATATATATATATATATATATATATATATATATATATATATATATATATATATATATATATATATATATATATATATATATATATATATATATATATATAATTTACTAATTTAAATTTATTTTTTTTTTTTTTAATTTAAAATTAATTTTTAATTATAAATAATTTTAATTTAAAAAATTTAAATTTACTAATTTACTACAGCTGTAGTTTTACGACCAAAAATTATACAAAGCGAGGCTAATATAAAATGAAATATTAAAATAATGTTAGGAAAAACAAACCTGAGGCCGGGAGATTTCAAGTCATTTGTTACATGAATGGCGACCATTCAGAAGTTAAATTAGGTAATTCATGAAATTAAAAAAAAATGGTCTTAGCGCTGGGCGTCGGTCGGGGCGTAATCGCAGCGTAATTAATAAAACATGTCGGGAATATTACGTATTTCAAACGATTTGTTAGACAAAGATTTTCGTATTTTCCAGTTGTCGATAAATAATGAATCTGCCCTAGCCAAATGCCATACTTTTATAACAGTATACCAAATTGGTATACCACAGTATACCAATTATTGGTAAACCAAGTTAATGGTATACCACAGTATACCAATAACTTGGTATACTGTGCTTTTAAGGCGGGGCTTATAGCCCGCCATACCAATTAAAGTATTTTTTAAATAATTATTTTAAAATAAACATTCAAGAAAATCACTATACCATACTCTTTTTACGGCTTTAAATAATCGCCATACCGCCGCAAAATAGCAGATTTATTGTATAATATAAAACGATTTGTTACAGTATGGCACTTAAATCGTGGAAAGTTTGTAATACAATGAGACTGTTAATATATTTGCCATACTTCTGGTGGAATACCATACTACAAAGGTTATGCCATACTTGAAAAAAAAACATAAACGTTTTCAAAATACGACTAAAGAAGACGTAGACTTATCTACTACATCTTGAGGTGTCGACTACAACGGGCGAGCCCGTCACCACAGGACGTTTTAACGATTAGTCGTTCTATCGACCTGCAGTGAGCGTAGAAGACTTTGGACAAAAACAATCCAACGTCTAGCTACGCCACAACCCGTAAGAGTCCGACGCCTTACCGCGAGTTAGCCAGGAATAAACCCGGCGGGCTCGAGATACTCGCGCCCTTACTTCCATTTGTGACCAGATTTCTCCGGTCTCTCGAATGGTTCCGAGTTCGAGGTCGCTTGCGCGGTCCTCTCCCTTACGAAGCGGTGAAACGGTGTACACCGAATCTATCGCGGACCAAGGCGTCCTTTGCCCGGCTCTGAACCGGGATCGGATGGCCAATGGCCATTTCAAGAGCAGTCGCCGTAAGGTACGCAACCACCCCCGCTCTATATAGGAAACAATACAGTTCCCAGACTCCCCCGACTGTTAGTCTGAGAGCACAATCGATTGGCTTGCGCCGAACGATGCGCAGACCGTTCAGGAGCGCCAGAGGTTTGATTCCCAGGGGAAACTGGTTGACCCAGAGTCCTACCCAGGTTCGCACCCTGTGCGTGGAGGCCGTCGGATGGGTGTTGACCCGTGAGTGTGACCGACCCTGAACACATGGGTCATCGTGGCCAACTCATCATGGGCCCGTTAGCTCCCTACATCATGGGCACTTATCTACTACAGTAAGGCCTTATTGTATTAAGTTTGTTTTAATACGGCTGTATCTGAAAAAAATAACCGATACCGCGATCATGGGGGTGATCACTCGCGCTACGATCTAACAAAAAAGAAAGTAGAATGTAGTAGTGACTGTGATGTGGATGCGGTTTGTTTCATCGGCCTTAAAAGCAACAATGCAACAATAATTTTGTTCAAAGAAGATACTTAAAATCAGTGCAGATATTCTTTGGCGGTTGGCGATAATTGTAATTTGAAAGGACAAGGATAAAAAAATGCCAAGCGAAATTATGAGTGCCATCGGGTATCAAAAGCGCGTGCTACTGGAGTTTCAAGGAGATTGGAAAAAATATAAAGGTATGTACGATGAAGTTCAAGCGTCTGAAAAAGATAGAGGTATGAGAACTTGTGCGTATTGTACAAGTTATAGATAAAAGAAGTCGCTGAAAATCAGTTTTCCTCCTATGGCATCCATTTAGCATAGTGGATCTTGTAAAATTTACAGATGAATGAGGTTGCTGAAAATCAATTTTCCGGGTAGTATAACATCACTTTAGCACTTTTCCTAAAGCATATTTTTTATTAATTTAAAAAATATTCAAATGTTATACTGTAATAAGTCGTTTCGACATTTCCTTATCTGTTACATTCTTTATCCCCATTCTTCAGTGGGCGATATTATTTTTCAGATAAACTCGTATTGAAACAAACTGTAATAAATAATGCCATACTGTAATAAATAATATTACGTCTTCTATAGTCGTATCATGTAACGTTTCCAATCCACTAGAAGCATGGCAAATATATTAAGACTCCCATTGCATTATAAACATTTCACGAATCAAGTGCTATACTGTAACAAATCGATTTATATTATAAATTATCGATTTATATTATTAATAATAATCGATTTATATAATAATATACATATGTTATGATTTATATAATAATAATATACATTTTTGTTATGAGGAGTGCAGCTTGCTTTCACCGTGCTAAAACTTTCAAGATCCTTTACTGCACTTTTGTCAGAAGCATCTTGGAATATGCATCTCAGGTATGGAACCCTTGTTATGACAAATATATAAACAGAATCGAGCGCATTCAAATGAAGTTCGTGAAATATCTCTGCTTCCGTCTGAAAATCCCATACAGCTCATCTAACTATTTCAATTTATGCAAGAAATTTCATATCCTCCCCTTGATTAAGCGGCGTGAAACCGCGGACTTAACCTTTTTGCTAAAAATTACCTCCAATAATATTAACTGTCCTGACTTACTAAATAAAATTAATCTCCGTGTTCCTTCCAAACTCAATAGATTTAACCCTGCTCTTCATGTTCCTCATGCTGGTAGGTACCAACTATAGGCAAAATGCATTTCTGTGGCGAACAAGTGACAATTTCAATGACATGATTAAACGCTTTGACTTTGATCTATTCTGTACGAGTGTTAACTCAGCTAGGCAGCGGCTGAACAGTGAATTTTTTAGCATTATTGTTGAATTAATTTTTGATGCATTCTTAATCGATAGCTTTAATTGAAAGATCGCATATGTTTCTACAACGTTATTTAAACGTGAAAACCTTTAATTGGCTCTCTGCTATGTTACTCCGGCATTGTTAAATTATAATTAGCTGTTGGTTTTCCTGAAAATAAATAAATAAATAAATAAATAAATAAATAAAGTATTATGCATATAATATTAATACATCGTATGGTATTTCTTATTTTTCCCAATATTTTTATAATCATATTTATATAATTGTATTCTAATATAAATATGATTATACCATAATATATTTATTATTTATTATAATCGAATTTAGATATCTATGTACTTACCATATTATTACATAAATATGATTAGGTATATACATTATAATATTTATACAGATTATTATATTATATTATACAGGGTGTTCGGCAGACGGTTGTACATACGATTATGATGGACAAGTGAGGCCCTCACCTACATTCTTGGCCCCAAAAATTTAACCTAGGCCGCACAATTTTTTTTTAATGATTTTTTTTGTTATATGGCGAAATTTTTCATTTCCATGGCTTTAAACTCCATTAACTTGATTTAAAACTTATAAAACAGTAAAAAAAAAAATTTATTCGTATCTAAATTAGTAGCAGATTATTTAAAAAAAATTGGTACAGATAATCACCATTAAAAAGTACAAAAAGCCCTAAAGCACAAAAACACTTTAAAAATAATCCTAAATATCAATTTCGCATTCCATTAAAAAAAAAAAAGAGGTAGAGCGCTTCAAATTTAATCAAAACATCTCTAGGTTATGCCCTTTCTATTGGTATGCAATTTACGTATTTTATTTCAAAATAACAGGAGGTATTGATCATTTCACCAATACTGACGTAAATTGCTGAAAAAAAAACAGGGCTGATTTTTTTTTAATGGTGATTGTTTGAACTAAATATTTTTTTATTAATCTGCTAGTAATTTAGATACGAATAAATAAATGTTGACTGTTTTATCAGTTTTAAATGAAGTTAATGGAGTTTAAAGCCATGGAAATGAAAAATTTCGCCATATTACAAAAAAAAATCATTAAAAAAATCGTGAGGCCTAGGTTAAATTTTTGGGGCCAAGCATGTAGGTGAGGGCCTCACTTGTCCGTCATAATCGTATGTACAACCGTCTGCCGAACACCCTGTATATTACATTTTAATTAGGTACATTTACTATTTCTAAAAATAAAACGTTAGTCAATTTAGTTCTTTTTAAATTAAATCGCTAATTTTAATTGTTTACTCTGACCCGCCTAGATACAGGACATTACAGTCCTAGTTAGGTGGGCACTGACCATTTGCTACATTTGCGTGTTAAATTTTTCCAAGTTACTTTATAACATTGGTAATAATGTGGCTATATGTATAAAAAAATATAACTAAAGTACTAAATAAAAAATAAAAAAAATAATAATAAATCTGCTTTCTTTGCGGCGGTTGTTATAACCGTCGAAAAAGTATGGCTTAGTGATTATTTTGAATGTTTATTTAAAAATAATTAGTAAAAATAAATAGCCTGTAACAAAGAAGGAAAAAAACACGTGTATTAATTGGTATGGCTGGCCATAGGCCCCAATGTAATAGTATGGTATTTTGCTAGGGCAGATTCATTATTTATCTACAACCGAAAAATACTAAAATCTTTATGTAACAAATCGTTTGAAACACGTATTTTTTTCGATATATTTAAATAATTACCCTGCGATTAAGCCCCGATGCCTAGCGCTTAGACCATTTTTTTTATTTTATGAATGACCTAATTTACTTCTGAATGGTCGCCATAATTGTAACAAACGACTTGAAATTTACTGTCTTTTTTTCTATGAAGGAGTTGATTATTTTTCTGGAGAGAACACGATCTTTGCGAAACAGAAATTTGACTGGCAGGCAACGAGCGCCAGCTCCCACCGCGTGAAGGTGAAAAGTTAAGCCATTCCGGGTGACGGCATTTGCGAGATCATGGTATTTATTTAATTTGTACTCGTCCTCTTTTGGGACATTTGATTCCCATGAAAGAGCTAATTCCACAATATCTTTCGAGATAGGGAGAAAATAGTAATATCTCAAAGGGTAAAGGGTTATAAATTCAGCACTGTGAATTGTATATTAAACGAAAGACTCACCTCATCGTAGATAAAGTTGTCGATCTCTTCGAGCGGCCGGCCGTAGAACTTCTTGGGGAAGGGCTCGAACTTCCTGGGCAGGCGGGCGCCATCTTCCACGCTGAGCTTCCGGCGCGGCTGGAAGCCGTACTCGCGCACCAGCTGGACGGCGCGGCTCTCGAGCCGCTCGAGCGACTCCTTGGTGAAGGGCTTGACGGTGGTCTTGCCGGGGGTGGAGCCGCCGCTGCCGGGCGTCCTGGCAGACTCGCGCCGGCCGTCGCGCTCGCCGCCGCCCGCGCCCTCGGGGCTGCGCCCATCGGCCTGCTCGCCCGGCGGCTGCTCCGCGAACGACACCCCCTCGAGGGGGATGCGCAGCCCGCTCCTGGACGGCTTCGACTGGCTCTCGGTTATCCTCAGCGCGGGGCTCAGCAGGTTGCCGTTCTTCTCGCCGAGGGTCCTCACGATCTCTCCGAGCAACTTCGAACCCTCCACCTAAAAATACAACCGTTTACATTATGGCATTCCAGATAAGATAAATGAGCAGTCACGAGCTAGTCGATTTACACCATCGTAAGGACTCCGCGTATGAGACCTGCTGAGACCTGTCAGACTTATAGTAACACACACCGTAAATGTATAATCAAGTAAGGATAATTTGCAGTTGTCATCTACTTAGGGCGAACCCGCCACTGGCCGCCACACCAGGAAGGTATAACGATATTGATAAATCTTTTAACCGTGGGGTGAATATAGAGACTTAGGAACGAAACAATCCACCGCCTAGCTAGGATAACATCCCCCCCCCCCCCTCCGGATACGTGCCTGACATTAGTGCATGAGTCGCGAAGTCTCCCTGATTCTCAATTTTTGTCGACTTTAATTTTACTCCAAAAAAACGGCGGGGGGGGCGCGTTCCTTGCGTCCCCCCTTTTGGATACGTCATTGCCGAAGTGCACAGTCGATTGGCTGACAACGCACGAAGACGACGCACGCAAACCGCTGAGCAACGCCCGAAGGTCATCGGATGGCTACCGGATAGTAGTTGATGTGAAAGTGGGGCCGACCCAAGATAACGGGTAGGTCATAATGGCACAACTGCACCGAAACTGTTAGCAACCGGAACGGGTAAGGACAAAATGAATCGGTATCACGGAGACAATGAAGACTGTCATCAAAAATTGAAACATGAGTGTTTTAATGTTTAAAAAGGTTTTCAAAAATGTAAATATACCAATCATGCACTAAAAAACATATCGATATAATACATGAAAAAACGCATGTTTCAACAAGGATCACGTATATAACTAGGACTGTGGTCCATACGTATGAATTAACATAGCGCTTAACGGTGTTGGTGTGACGGAAGTTACCGTGCCGTAGTATTAAAACATAATGTTATTTCCTTACGTCGTGACCATAAAATCTCGCTTCTAACATGACAGTATGTGGTAGTATACGTACAGTTATAGCTGGACACATGAATCATGTTGAAACTATAGTATACGATTATTTCTGTAGTAACCGTTAGGAAAATAATGATACATATAATCGAGTAATGGGGTTTCAACAAAAATCATTGTAATTCAACAAAATTACGATTGAAACATCGTTATTCTGTATAAAACCGTAATAACAAAATGGTGATGTCAGAATCAATCCAATATTTTCTCAGTGTGAGTGAGACGTAAAATGATGCTGCATTGCTATTGGTCTAGCGCCGATGACAAGAGCATCCACTATCCAGTTTTAAAAAAAAACCGAGATAGTAAAGTGTCTCGATGGTAATTTGAAATTGAAGGATTTGGGGCTTTCCATTGTGACTGGTGAGACATTTGATTCTAGAATGTGACCAACTTAGAGTTATAACTTTGTCATCGGAATTTATACAACATTGAAATATACCTTTAAAATAAGTTAAAACCTAATGTATTAAAATCCTATCAAAAAAATCTAATCAGTTTCTGAGTTCTTTGTAAATATCATTTGAATGAATGTGACTGGTGGGACACTGATAAATCCTACTCTTCTACCTTTTTGCACTCAAAGACGAATTTCAGCCAAATCTATGAATTTTCAAGGCAAGTTGTTTCTATATTGTAAAATATTTACTATATGCTTTCGTTTTCATAAAATAATAGATTGCTAACCTTCGTAGAGACAACAAAATAAATATTTAAAATTGTGACTAATGGGACACACCATAATATGATTCTTTTAACTATGAACAATGTTAACTATGAAAAATGTACACTGCGTGTTTATCTTTGATTCTACAAATAACTGAATTTGTGAAGTCATATTTAAGGTTTAACATAAACATGTTAAACCTATAAAAATATATAAAATTGTTTTCCCTAAATAGGGAATACAAATATATATATTTTTGCGTGACTTGTGGGACATGCGACATGCATCTGTACAGAGAAGAAATACACAAAAACCAATATAACTTTTTACTTTATTTTTATGTAGTAATGTAGTGTTTGCCTCGTAATCTGACAAATACACTCATCAGCCTTCTACGATTGACATAATAGTCGAAAACAGTGCTGCCAACGTAATCAAAATCTGTTTTAAGTAATTCTATAGGAAGTAAAAGTTTTCATAGACAAAAATGACTGATATTACTTGTCTGTAGGTAATTACTGAATTAGAAATAATTAATTGCATTTTAAAATTTACGTCATTTTCCTCTTTTATATGGAATGCCCCATTCTTCCCCTTGAGGATTTAGAGGCATGTACTGTATGTTGTTGAGAAACTGTACTGTAAGAGAAACTTTACCTGTTATAAATAAGATAAAAACGAATTTACCGCGTGAATTTTGTAGTACCCGACGTTTCGGCGACGTTGCAGCCGCCGTTGTCTATGGTAGCCTGAAAGCGCTGTCAATCTGTTGTTCCGCGGGTAGGCCGCATACCGCTGCCGCCACTGCGTAAATTATAACGGTGCAGTGTGGGGGGGGGGGGGGGGGCGGGCTCGGCGCGCGCAAATTTCGAAAGTCCGTCGTGCATACAACACTGTATCCTGTCTTACGTCCTTGCGTTCGGCTTTCGGCGGTGAGAATATTTTAGGAAGAGGTTCCGCGTAGAAGAGAGTTTGTAACCGTCGTGTCGTCTCCATTAAAATTTAAGGTTCTTCTTATTTAAATGGCTTCTTGGATCATGCGAGGAAAGTAGAATTGTTCACGCGGTAAATTCGTTTTTATACTATTTATAATGTCAAACAAGCGCGATAGTCTCCGATTTCAAACTTTACCCAGTTTGAGTATCGATACTGTCATAACTTGTCATCGTCACGAGGAATGGGAGCGGTCCAGGCCGTGGCTTTTGCCCTTAATATATCACGCTGGAAGAACTAAACTGATATTTAATCCTTACCTCCGGAAAGTCGTCCTCGGGCGGTGAGAGGGTCGGTTCTTCCTCGGACATGGTTCCTCAGCCCTCATTGGTTGCTTTCGCTGCTCCCCGCGCTCCTCAACCACCACATCCAGCACTTACACATCCTCAACTAGGGTTGATACTAAAATAACTAGAGATATAATTGACACGTTTTCCCCGACGCTTTCACCGATACACGAACTTCATCCTCGACGCCTGTGCTCAACGAATCTCAGCCCTGGAACAAGGATAAAAAAGGTAAATTAGGTTATGCTGATAGAAGCTTCTAATTAAAGAAACAGGGTCAATCGCCATATTATCATCTCATAACACCTACATAATTTTCGATGGTTTCCTCATTCGGCTCAAAGTGGTAGCATTATATTACATTACATTACATTCGTATCCAATTGGCAAGTTTACCACTCTTGTTTAATTAGTTTACCACTATAGCAATATACAAACTACGGTAAGTAACAGGTAGTTGTTACAGCTTTGTTTTAGTTTAGGCATGTTACCTATTTTAATGACGACTACGAGTACAAAATCTAATGAGTTCCATTAGTCATACATTGTTCTGAAATAATGCCAAAATAACTGTTACAAATCGGTTGTGACACTCCAAGACTTTCTTGGCAACTACCCGAGGACTGATTTCAACTGAATAATAATTTCGTCAATAAACGCGATGTGAGCTTTCTCTCGGCCGGCGGACGAATCCGATTGAGCTCCTTTGCGACCCCCTTAGGCGTTGCGGTTCGTTTCTAGGCTAAGGGCGGGATTGGGCAAAGCGTTAACTGATAGAGTTAATATGTTAATATAATGTATGGCGGAAATAAAAAAATATTAGTGTACCATGTATATGAGATATTCCAACCAAGATTTCCCAATATGGTTTCGCCCCGAAAAGGTATGCGTATCTGTGCTACCAATTTTAATACTCTGTCCAACTTTTTAAACTCTTGCCATGACCAAAAATGCCTGCATGGCAAGGAATACACAAGAATGCCTGCATGCCCTATCGTGGAGGAATACATATAAACAGACAGACATACAGCAGACACACACTAAGGCTTCCACCTGGAAATAGTCCTGATCTACTCAAAATGGATATTTCCGTCTTTATCTCGAAAAAAAACTTGCTCATTCTCAACACTTTTGCTTCACGTCGGTTGGTAGGCCGGGAAAGTCATATTATTTTAAATAATTAAATATGAAAAACAATTTAGTTAAATTAAAAATTTACAATTAAATTTGTGAAATGGTATACTTACATGATAATAAAACAAATTTCTTTGTTTTTAAAGCCATTTAATATTTTTCATTAAAGGGTCTTTTAACCCGGGTACGACTAACTGTTTTCGAAAAAAATACCCGAGTCCTGTACTGTTGAATTTATGATTCTATGGATCACTAAGGATCTCTAAGGATCAAATGGAAAAAACTAAGGATATTTATTTTAAGGATTATGTTAGGTTATAGGAAAATTACGACCACTGTAATAATAGCTAGCGTTAGTTAAAGTTACCGAATTATGGATTTCGCTATTTTAAAACGATATTATGTAACAGAATCCACAAATGGTCAATGGGTAATTTCGTAACCACTTTCGAAGTTTGTTTGTGCCACACACTTTGACACAGATACCAAACGAAAGCTTATTATAAGTGTAACATTTCATTTTACCCAAGTGTAACATTTCATTTTACCCAAAAATACGTGGCTGGAAAGAGTAACAAAAAGTTTAAAATGCAAAATAATACATTCAATAATTACATTTTTTAAGTAAAATACCTTATTTACTTCGGTTTATTTAAACACCATATTTAAATAGTAGTTTCTATTATTTATCTAGATAAAATATATGAAAAATATCGCAAAGTATAAACATATATATGTATATAAAGTATAAAATCCCTGCATAGTACCGAGTGAGTGTTTTATCTTATCCCGAAACTAAAGCGGTAACTAAGTTTATCTAAACAAGCTTATGAATGAAGAGATAAAGTAAATAGGCCAGACAAAGACAGATGTCTGGGGAGTAAGACAGATGTCAGAACTCAGGGGTGCTCTGAGTGTTTTCTGTTTTCATGTCATTTCGTATTTACTTTCTGGCTGTGATACTGGATTTAATTGGTTTTTTCTTTAGGATTGGTGTTAAGTTTAACAGTTGATTAAAATAACGACTTATAATGAACCATAGTTACATAAAAAAAACCCTGTTTAACTAGTTTAAACAACTAGTTTATTTTACGAAATCTACCATTACACCAAACTTCGCATGTGTATAATTCCAATGCGACATGGATTAATGAGTTGAGCTTTGATGGTATTACTTCTATACAAAATCACAATTTATTTATTTATTTAAGAATTAATTACTGTGATAACATTGATTTTGCTTACAAAAATAACAGGAACCGAATGGCAAAACCTTAACCTTTTGCTTATTTGATTCTGTCACCCAACTAGGACTAGCCCGTTCTAGGGTGGACAGGACTCTAATATTAAAATAAATTATGTAAATATTTTAGTAAAATGCTAATAAAACTAAATAGCCCTAAAAACCCTATTTGGTTCTCAAAAAAAACGCAATTCCATTATATAATCGACATTAAATGGAATATAACATTCGATTAAATAGAAAATGTCAAATAAAATAGTGTTAAAACTAAATTAAAGACAAAATAAAAATATAAGTAATATTTATTATTTGTACCTAGTTGTTACAGTCTGGCTACACCTTTTATACAAACACGCCTTTATACGAGGAAAACATTAAATCCGATTATGAGCAATAGTGACAGCGATAGCCTAAACCTCATCAACCCGACAAAATAAACTCAACCAGTAACATTATAAGGCAGAGATAACTGTATAATTACTGTTTCAGCTTCAAATGAAGGATTGCAAATGGCGAACGGGGTAAATATAGAGCCGTTTGATAGCGTCCGCAATAATATCAAAGAAAAATATAGATAGGTCTCATCGTAGTAACATAAAAGTAACATAAAATCTGCAAAGTATTCATTCTGCTTACTTAAATCTGAAGAAGACCATCGTCACACCATGCTTTACTCCCTATGAATCTTTTTTCTACGCTTAACCCACGGCTGAAAGAACGATCACATATCGTTATACATTTGTTGGGTGACGGGTTCGCTCGTTGTAGTCGACACCGCCCTACTGTCTATGAATCTACTGTCATTTAGGAAGCTAATGGAACTGTTGCAGTTAGGCCACTAATACCCATGGGTTTAGGGTCGGTCAAAAGCACGGGTCAACACTCATCCGGCGGCCTCCACGCAAAAGTGCGAGCCAGGGTAGGACTCTACCCTTCAGGCCAGTTTCCCGCAATCGATTGCGCATTATGACCGACAACCGGGGGAGTCTGTAAACATTACTGTCTCCTATAGAGTGAGGTAGTTGTTAATCTTACCAATCGGCTAACCGATGCCGGGTGAACGGCCAGACAAAGAATGCCGTGGTCCGCGACAGATTGGGTAAACACCGTATCACCGCTACGTAAGAAAGAGGGATTGACGAGTTGAAGAGTTGCGACTGGAAGTAAGGGTGCGAGTGTCGGCCCGCTGGGTGATTAATCCGGCTGTCTCGCGGTAAGGCGTTGGTCTCTTACGGGCGAGTGGCGTAGCTAGACGGTGGACTGTTTATCGTCCCATGTCTTCTACGTTAACCTCACGGGGGACCAGTGCCGGATTAAGCCAGCGCGAGGCCCGTAGCAAAATATCTCAAAAGGCCCTTGGTTTGCTTTAGATTCTTAAGTTTAGGGTGTAAAATAAAATAGAACTTTTTGGTAGATCCCTTTTATTTCTAAAACAAGGTAATAACATATAATTTTTGGAGGTACTGTGTAATTCAAAAATGTTTACAAAGAGAAATAAAAAAAAAATCGGCGCCACAGCTACGACAGAAACTCCGCAGAAAAATTAAATTCAGGAATTATTCAACTATCACAGTTTCAATCATATTCGACAATATAAATACAAAAATAAAATATATTTACAACAGTGGCGCTGTTGTTTAAAAAATATACATATATGTACAATTTTCTTTTTCAACAAACTGAAATTTTGCAATGAGGACAAAAACTACAATCTAATTAAAACGAGACCGTTTTTTATATAATTCACACCGACAGATCAGCCATTATTGTACGGCGCAACTTTATTAACGAATACTAAATAAAATACAATAAAAAACTCCTACTTTACTCATAATAATTCCAAAAACGGAAATGTACCGCTTAACAAAAGTAAATAAACAGTGCCCAATATTTTTCGCTTTATTGAGCAATGCTTACAATTCACTTCATAATATTATTTAATATTCTCATACAATAGACCTATATTACCTACATTGTTAAAACTTTTTATAAGCAACTAAAAGCCCAGATACACATATTTATATCACGGACGGCTCCGCCGTGGCTCCGTGGGATTGTCGGTACTTCCCTTGTTAGTTTCGCTAGGTTGCCGACTTAAGTGTGTTTGTGGCGAGATACATAATTTGTCGTGTGGCCAGCGCTCACTTTTAGTGATGTGATAATTTTTTTAAGAATCGCTGTAAATTTCGATACCAACGTTTTCCCATTGGCCTGTTGCAGGCTGCAGCGATAATTTTACGCTCAGGCAGGTGTGGGTGCGCGGGGCCCCCCAATGCGCGGGGCCCGTAGCATTTGCTACTCTTGCTACGTGGCTAATCCGGCACCGCGGGGGACAGAACGATCCGATATCGTGACGGGTTCGCCCGTTGTAGTTGACAACTCTAGTTGTCTATGAACCTAATTATATTGATTATATATGGTATTAGATTGCTCAACTCAATAGTACAATTTGGCAACTCTTCTGGGCCGGCAAAATATAGATGGCGCTGAGAGCATTGATAGCCATTTAATATCATTTTTCATGCCATCTATAATAACGTTTGTAACTAATCCTTATTTATAAAAGACTGATTGATCATAAAACCAGATGATAATAATAATAACATTGAATTAATAAAGCAATCTATCGCATTATTATAATAAAGGCTGATTACAACACAGAAGTAATGCGGAGATACAGAATGCTATCTATTAGTCTTTCTGAACCTAAATAGCGTAATTCTTACGTATTGAAAAGTGATTTTTGTTTCAATTTTACAAAACATATGAGATTTTGGTTTCATGTAACATGTTACGTCAAATTCTCAAGAAAAAAAATATGAAAAATATGAGGCTACAAGTTTGACTAATTATTTTAATCTCTTAATTTATTATTAGCAAATTTTCAACTAACATTACGTTAAATTTTACAGAGATAATAAATTACTGTTACTTTTTATAATTTATTTTGAAATTTTAAGCATATTTTTTTTGTGTAGTTCCCAAGCATTATTAAATGACTATTCTTTAGTATGACTAATTGCAATAGGTTTTTAAATTTGGCTTTTGGACCCTTGTAAGAAAAAAAAATATCTCGTTATGTCATCTATAATAAAATAATCTTAAAGCCAAATTGTGTCTTTCCTACAAATCATAGATATTTTTTGATAGATGATTGATATATTTAAGGTAGTCCTCTTATCCAGTACCTACCTCAAAATAAGAAGTTAAAATAATGGGAATGACCATAACAGCAACTGCTTGCTAATGAGGATGCCCTTAGATAAGGTGATCAGATGGTCGAGGAGTCCCCCCAGACTTTCCCGGAAAATAGCCAAATACTGATGTCATCTGAATAAAAATATCATAAATAAAATCGACGAGCGTCCTCCCTCGGCCGGCAGACGAACCCGGTTGCCATTTAGCGCGGTTCGTTTCTCGGCTAAGGGAGTGTTTCGGCCAAGCGCTAATAGATGGCGCTAATATTTATTTAAAATGAATGGCCAAGTTTAAATGTAGCTTATATTAGAGATATTTAAGACAAATTTTTACAATATGATTTCGGCCCAAAAAGTCGTGTGGATACCAAACTTTAAATCTGGAGGTCCAATATCTCGAGATTGATATATGACTAGTGCGCTCCTAGTGGACCAATTGTAAACACAATCTTTTCAACATGCCATGTACAAATGATGCCAGCATGCCAAATTTTAGCTCAATAGGATTAAGCGCGTATGCGCCATCGTGAAGGAGTAGACACACAGACACCCGGGCAGGCACAGAAACACAGAGATATAATAAAATCTGGAAATGGTCTTAATAATCTCAGATCGGCTCAAAATGAATATTTCCGTTTTCATCTCGAAAAAAAATCTATGCGCGTTCATAATACTTCCCCTTCTGGTCGGTTGTTAGGCCGCGAAAGTAAAATTGAAAACATGTCCGGTTTTTACCCGACACTCTCTGGAAACCCTATAAATAGAACAGGCGCTCTATCCTTTTATTCCTAAGTCAATGGTCAAATATGGAGGCGTTCGATACAGCCGCTAATGTTCAGCGAAGTATGTCAACGCCCATTGCGGTTTCGCGGTTTATCTGGGCAAGCCGGCTATAGCTGACCATTTGATATTAAACCACCGTCTACTGTTGTCTATGGTCGCTGCGGACGTTCACTGATTGTGGAGCGAAATATCGTTTGCAGAGCAGTTTGCATTATGAATAAATAAGTTTGTGTGATACCGACGAGAAGACACCATAATTTACTTCTACCCGAAGAGCCAAGTTTTACCTGTCCATGGATATCAGAAATCATTTAATGGTCAAACAGTTAATATATCAATACGCTACCATGTTTTATAGATTGGCCCGTATTCCGTTTCTCGCAGGTGCCTAACTTGGGGTCTAAAAACGCGCTAAAACGACGCTTAATTTTGAACTGACGTTTTAGTATTCCCTTTCATGGGTCCTAAATGGAGCGTGCTTATTTAGAGCTCATCAGGCGCTTAAATTGACGTTAAGCACTGTCTACACCCTTTTTGGTATTCCGTTTCTACAAGTGTCATGCCGGATGGGTCTTGTTCGGGGTCTTAACCTAGAACGGTCTAAATCGAGCAATCTGCGTCGAGCAGTCGCCTTGTAGTTCTTGTTTCTCTCGTGATGTCGAAGATTTTTTTTCGCAATTTCAAAGATGTTTGCTCAGCATTAGCTTCTAATTCGAAGAATGGACGATGAGTGCCGATTATCGTAAGTATCGTAAGTATCTATATTTTGCCTTGAAAACCCTGTGTCAATATATTTTGCAGTTTATGATAAATAGGTTTGTATTTTTTTGACCGACCAGACCTCTAAATCCAGCCCTGTATGCAGTCCTGCTTTAGTCATGGCGAAAGTTGAAAAATTGTGGTTGAAATCGGTCCACCAGGAGCCCACTAGTAATATTTCAATCTCGAAATATTAGACTTATAGACGTGAGGTATGGTACACAGGTGCTTTCTTTATTCGGCCGACATCACATTATGAATTTTGGTTGCAATATTTCATATACGGTAAGTACACTAACAATATTGAAATTACGCCATAAATCTTATTCAAATATAAACGCCATCTATCTGCTTGGTCCAACCCCGCCCTTAGCCGAGAAACAAACCGCGCCGCCAGAGGCGGTTGCAACGGAACCCAATCTGGTTCGTCCAATGGCCGAGGAAGGGCGCTCATCTATTTTAATTATAAAATTAATGTTCCGATAGTCCTTGGCAACTTGCCTAGGAAGTCTCGGTTGACACAACCGTTTTTTTTACTCGACAAAAAAGGAGTGTAATGTGTTCAAGTTTTATCTATGTATGTTTTCCGTTATCCATTCCACCATAACTTCGAAACTTTTGAACCGATTTAGAAATGTGCGGTATTGTTAGAATTGGTATGTAATCCTGAGTATCGTGGGATACCTTCACTTACCAAATATCAAGTTAGTAGTAGTCTAAATGTCCAAATGTCAATAAATTAATATAAAATATATTGTTTAATATTAAATGACATGTATATTTGAGTACATTCCGGAAATGTACATGTATCTATAAATGTAACATAAACCATAATATGTAACATTTATCATAATATGTAACATAAATCATAAATGTTTCATAAAAACCGTTATAAAAATAATTATAAATACGATAATTCACTTTCTGTAACGGTGGTCGTGTTTTAATTCTTTTTGATATATTTATTTGTTTCTAAATTAAACGTCTACCAGCTGCTTACCAGACCCAGCAGTATATCGCTTCGGTGAGCATAAAGGCGCATAAAAAAATCCTCTCTATCCTTTTCCTCATCCGCTGGTCAAATATGGAGGCGTTCGATACGGCCGCTAATGTTCAGCGAAGTATGTCAACGCCCATTGCGGTTTCGCGGTTTATCCGGGCAAGCCGGCTATGGCTGACCGTTCGCTTGTTTATGGCGTTTGATACTAAACCACCGTCTACTGTTGTCTATGGTCGCTGCGGACGTTCGCTGCCCGCAAAATTGGCGGGTAAATACTAATTGCGAAATGAAATATCGTTTGCAGCGGAGTTTTGCATTATGAATAAATAAGTTTTTGAAATGTAGACGAGAAGGCACCATAATTTACGTCTACCCGAAGAGCCGCATTTTAACTCTCGATGGATATCGGAAATCAATCAACGGCCGAACAGGTACAGTCTGGCAAATAAGAGTAGACTCTACGTTTAGGGGAAAAAAAATATATTGCAACACAGTAATGTGAGAATAGTAAGACTAAATAACTCACATAGAAACTTTTTAAAATTAACGCTTATATTTTTTCAAAAAACTCATGAAACTAAAATTCTTCAAATATGGTCGTTCCCAGGTATCATGTCGCCTCAAACTCAATTATAAAGGCAGTGACTTGTATGTATCTAACATTAAAATCCAGCAGTAAATTAACTATAAATACATATTTTTTTAAAAGTCAATAAACCTCTAATGACGCAGAAGTGGGAGGGCAGGGGACAAGATTGTTTATAGGTATCTTATGATAAATACACAGATAAATATCCATAATAACGGTCGAAAATGGCTATAATGATTTTCAAAACCCGATTTCTTAAATACCATATCCCATCGACAATTTATAAATGAATAAGTTATATTAGAATATTTTTTTTAAAATTCATTAAATTTTCAGTAAAATTCAAAAAAAGTTAAAACCTCCGCGCAAAAATCAATCGAGTGATTTTTGCTGAATTGCATTCAAGAATTAGTAAACTTAAAGTTTCCCTATTTTTGGTATTATATAATTTTTTGACTCTGAGATTAAGGAAAGATTTTTCATTTTATATCTCTGTAACGATTATTATGATCCTCACAGGCAGTGACAGTTCCTTCATACAAGCCGAAAAGCCCGGCTTGCCTTGTCTCTTAAAAATGTCGCTAAACTAATATATGGTTTTGCGAGCGCCTATTTCTATCTAGCGGCCACATATCGGTCCACGTAACAAAACAGCTTATTGACATCCCGACAATTCGTTGCAATCTTACCGGGTTCAGTTCAGCTAGTTATCTCGCTCGCACACACGGGCTTGCAACAGGGCTTTCAAGATCAGTGGTCCTCTCATTCTAACCTGTGGCAAATTAGGCAAAACAATATATGTATCTATACGACTTTTGTATTAACGTTTAGCCCAGGCTTGCGTTATGGCAGTAGAATGCGAGCCCGTTCCGTATTTAGTTCCGTTTCTTTTGAACAAGTGACAAAGCAGATTTTTATTGTATAATTTCAATTGATTTGTGGTTTGTATTGCCAGTTAAACAATTGAGGAAATTGTCCCTTGTGGTGAGTTCTGTCTTAACTCGCTTGAGCAAATAAAACGGCATTTCTAAAAGCCACCGCAGATATGCGACTGCTGATAAGTATATGTTAAATTCTGTCTAGCAGTAGCATGTCTTCAGTGTGCTTTATTGAATCTACGACACAAGTAGTATATTTTAAACTAAAGATTGAAGAGTAAAGAGGTACCAATTTTTTTCCTATAAAAAGCGTAAAAAACACAAAAAGGTATGTCAGGCTTGACCCCTTCACCAACCCTGAGCACGCCACTGCTCACAGAAAAAGCCTTTTTAAGCATATTTACCGAATTTCGGTCATGAATTTCGTGCTACAAAAGACCATAATATTGCGGAATAAATGTTTATTTACATCGCATCTTGGGCACTTGGTTATCTATCCATATCTATCTATCTATTTAGTCTTACGGCAGAATCATTAATAAGAATGCTAATATTATCCTCAAGGGAAGTGTCTCTTGCCTGTCACTGGGCCTTAATTAAAGAAAAAAAGCAATTTCATTCAAGTTTTGAATAAATTTCCCCCTCTGTGAGAGATCAGAATGAGAGTGGTCTTGAACCATCACTTGCTGTCGACAGTTTTTTCTCTGCTTATCTTCCGAAATGGCGACATCAAGGGGCGACAGATAATAAAGAAAACGGCCCGACTTGAAGAGCGTAAGGTTATAAAAGGAGCGTCAAGCTGGAGAGGCGGTTGTTATTTTTCAGAAATCAGTCAATAGCAGAAAGATAATAATTGAGTTACAAAAGTCCTAAGTCTTCTTCGCTTCACTCACGTGAGACAGAAATATCTAATATTGTTAAAACCCCCTGAAGTGACGGGTTCGCCCGTTGTAGTCGACAGCTCTAGTTGCCGGTACAAAAGTGAACTGTTGTATTTATAATTAAAATATACAATTTATTCGCGCAGAAAAGGACGATTTTACAGAATAAAGTGCTTTGTTCAATCGATATTTATTGAAAAAAAAGCGGATAATGTAATCTAACAATACCTACTACACCTTTCTAAATCGGTTGAAGCGCTTAGAAGTTATAGTAGAATAAAGAAACGGAAAACGTTTTTTTATGAAATACTTGTGGTTTATTTTAATTTTTTAATTTTATTTTTCTTAAAAACATATAGCATAAAAAAATACGTATAAGCATAATATATATACCAGTAACAAAGCCAATGATGTTTTAAATTATTTGCTATATAAGGATTAAATATGCTAAACAATACAAAATAAATAAAACCAAAAAGAATTTAAAAGTAACAGTTAAAATCGCTAGGTGCGAGTGTATGGATGTTAGTGTGTGTTTGTGTGATGGAGAGCGTGTATGTGTGAGTGTGTGTATGTGTGTATTTGTATATGTGTGAGGGTGTATATATGTGTGTGTGGGTGTGTGTATCTGTAGTGCGAATGTGCATGTGAGTGCTTGTGCATGCTAATTCAATCCGATCTGATAATCAGCTTTTCACGTACCTCCTTAACAAAGGATTGACTATTCTGATGGTTAAATATGTCAATATCATTAAAGCATACATTGTATGCATGCATAACGCGCGGCAATATGTATTTATTATGTATTTCTTCATCTACTTACATAATATATACTTTCGGAAGGTACTCAAACAGACCTTTCATTTGATGCTAAAAACGATCTATTTATTTTAATTTATTGACATTTCAACATTTGACCAAGTATTTATTTGACATTTGGGTAGTCAAACCCCACCTAGTATGGCATGTGAGATTTAGTCACCTAGTCATACGGATTGTTAAAGATTCGGTAAAGTCACATTCGAAAAGTTAAACCTAATCACTTCATTATTACATTTTTCTCGCCACGCTGCTTCATGGCATCTCTGTATAGAGTGCCTTTATCAAACGTCATTCAAATTCTTGTGTTGTATGGGAAACAAGCCATTGAGTGAGAGTGCTCTTAAACTGACACTCAAATGAAGATGCAACCCGACCAAACACACTTGGGTGGCAGAGGTAGGTTAAACGCGGCGAAATTAGAGAGCGCCTCGCTCTCCCCTGCGTCTTACCTGCGTCCTACCTGCGTGAGATTACATTGGCTTCCGTTTTTCCTAACTTATTCAAAGATTACCGACTACGAAGGGGCGGAAAGCCCCGAGAACTGGATTGAGGGAAACTACCCGACTTGATCAGATACCAACTTTTTTTATGTAGCTACTTAACGAATAGACAGTTCGGAGAAATGATTAAAAGGGGAACTGAAGGCAAGGCGAGAAGGCGAATGAATGAAGTTAGTCCATTTTTACGCTTTTACTGATAGGATACTTTTTAAAAGATTGGCTGTATGTTTTTCTATGTTTTCTTTCTATGGCTGCAACCAAATGATGCACTTATTTTGCCAGTACACTCGGTGAGACTTTTGTTTTGTTGTGACGTCAATGAAACAAATAAAATAAAACACTGACGGGGACACAAAATAGCATAATAATTAGATAAAGACAAAAGGATAAAATGCGACAGTGCAATGAAGATTTAAATTTCAAACGTGCGTCACCGCTTATTTAAAAATGCCAATCGCAAACGCGCGGCGCTGCAAATTTAAATGTTTGATTCCGTCATATGTCAGAGTTTAAATGTTATTAGCGCAGATTCTATGCGAGCTATTTTAAACAAAATGTGATTTCTACCAAAATTTCAAGTCTCTTAGTCCAATATTTAGAGGATTACATATGACTAACTAGAGCTGTCTACTACAACGGGCGAACCCGTCACCTCGGGAAGTTTTAACCCTTTAACTGCCAAGCCCGAGTTATCTCGGGCTTGGCGTTATACCACTATTACCAACCACGAGTATGCTCGGGCGACTTGAAGGAGTTTTCTTATGAAAGCCTATTACTTTGGCAGTTATTTACTTGCAGTCTTTTGTAGGGTTGATGATTGAAAAAAAAATGGTTTGTATAATTTTTGTAATGACGGCCAAAAAAAAGTAATATACAATCTTGGCAGGCAAAGGGTTACGAAATTTGATCGCTGTGTCTCCCGTGAGGTAAGCGTAGAAGACTTAGGACAAAATAGTCCACCGTCAAGCTACGCCACATGGCCGTAAGAGGCCAAGCCTTATCCGAGAGATAGCCAGGTACGTTACCCAGCGGGCCGACACTCGCACCCTTACTTTCAGTTGCAACCAGATTACTCCTGTCTCCCGACTGGTTACGAGTTCGAGGTCGCTTGCGCGGTCCTCTCCCTTACGTAGCGGTGAAACGGTGTCAACCAAATCTATCGCGGACCACGGCATCTTTTGCCCGGCTGTTCACCCGGAATCGGGTAGCCGATGGTCGTTTCAAGAGCAGTCGCCATAAGGCCAACAACTGTCCCGCTGTATAGGAGATAGTTCCAGACTCTGTTCCAGACTGATACTGTTTCCAGACTCCCCCGACTGTTAGTCACAATCGATTGGCTTACGCCGCACGGTGCGCAAATCGTCCAGGAGCGTCAGAAGATTGACTCCTGGGGGAAACTAGCCCTCAGGCCAGAGTCCTACCCGGGCTCGCACTTCATGCGTGGAGGCCGCCGGATGACCCCTGGAGGACCGATTTCAACCACAACCTTTAGCGATGGAGGACCAATTTCAACCTCAACCTCATCACCTACCCCCCCCCCTCTTTCCATCCCCCAACCCCTTCCACCGCGCGTCAATACCCCCCCCCCCCCCGATAGTGAATTTGTTAGATTAAAATCGCAAATGTGTTTCTAAGATTTTTGTAGTCTTTTAGTATTATTTTCGATGAATTTAGTAGTATTTTAATAGTATATTTGTAGTATTTTTCGTGGTATTAAAATGGCATTTTTTCAAGATGATTATTTGTTAAATTTGGCGGAGTTTAAAATTTTGATGTGTCGCTTGTATATAAGATATTTTAACCAAATTTTCACAATTTAGGTATTTTTGGCCTAACAACGCATCTGTGTATTGAATTTCAAGTTTTTAAGACCATTATTTTGAGATTGAGTTTAACCACATTCTTATTTTACTCTTGCCATGACCAAATTATGCCCACTTGCCAAATTTTAGCTTAATCGGATTAAGCATTTGGACACACACACACATATAAACAGACCCACAGACAGACTTCAGTCTGGAAACAGTCTTAATCGTCTCAGAAGGGCACAAAAAGTCGTTTGGTGGGCCGGTAAAGCAAAACGACAATCGAGAGATCTATTCCGACATGCGAGACACCAACAACCCTAGTAACTCTCCCCGGATCACGCTCTAAACTGGATCGCATGCTAGAAATGACAGCCAACATAACTATATGAGGCCGGTTAGGATCCGGCCTAATTTGGTCACGTTCTTGCCATATTCCCTCTTCTTTATCCCCCTGTCATTCTTTCTAATTTGGATGATAAATTCAGACAGGATTTCTCCACTGAAATATAATCTCATGAATATTTTGTCAGTTTATGTGGTTCTATTTTGTTCGTATTTTCTGTCTGGAGGTGCATAATGGTTCCAAAATACTTCAACAGGTGGCACTCAAACGAAAATTTAGTGCAATAAATTACTGTTCCGTTGTTACTATCGACAACCTTCCCGAGTATGAGACAAAATAAATAATCGGTCTGCAACAAGTAAATATAATAAAAGGAATTAAAAACATGACTGCCGTTACAAAAAGTGAAGTAGGTACTAGGCTTTTTACTTGACACTAAACACGATACATTTATGTTAATTTATTGATATTTGGAGATTTGGACATTTCGATAACTATTTTCTTGATATTTGGATAGTTCCCTATGACACTCGGGATGATAACGATTCTGACTATACCATATACTTCTTAATCAGTTCGAGCGTTTAGAAGTTATGGTGGAATAAAGAAACGGAAAACATACATATATGAACCCTAAACACATAACACTACTTTTTTGCTGGGCAGTCGTGTAAAAAGTAACAGTACTACGGACGCTCCACACTTTCTAGGCCTAGGGAAATTGAGCTACTGCAGTAACAAAACGTCGCGTTTTGTGTACAATTATTTTAAAATGTTTTTTTTTAATATAAAGGGTTCTAAACGGCAGGTATTACAGTATATTGTTAATAGTTAACATTTAGTAAACATACCTGAAGCCATTTAGAACATCACAATATGAGTGAGCGTGTTTAATAGCATCTGGGAATAAAAATACTTTTAAATCGGTGCATGAAACATCCAGTATAATTCAGCCCAACATTTCGTGTGTAAAAAAACTTTGAATGCTCAAAACTTTGAATAAAAAAAACTTTGAAAACTCAAAACAACCATTTTCTATTTGCGGTTTTTTGCCATAACACGACAAAGTAGAAAAATTAAAACAGAAAATTCGCCTTGTGCAAATACAATGACGATAATGAGGAAGACAATAAAACATTGATTTTCATTTTCATTAATATGATAATTATACAATAACAAGACATACACATACACGAATGTTACCCAGACACATATACATCCGCACGCTCAAAAATAGGATTGGCTTTAAAAGGTGATCGTGATTGTTAAAATTTACAGTAATATTCATATTTACATTGTGGAATGTTACATTAAAAAGTATTTATAATATTCATACAGTTTTACCTACCTGCCCTCTTTTAAAAATGTATCTCCGAAAGCGGTCTGTGGTTCCCCCGTATGTTTTCGTGGGTTGTTCGTTATTTCCTTAGTTTATTATTTAGGGTCCCTCAACCTTTCGTAATTAGATTCAGCTCTTAAGGTCGTCAAGGTAAAAAGAGGTTGCTACTTAAATTATGCGGATATTTCGAGTCGTCGCAGATCAACTGAAACTTTGTATATGGGAATCATTTTCGAGAAAATTTTGCTAGATTTAAAAATATTGGGGGAAAAAATACTACAGGTCACTAGAAAACGGATGAGACCAAAATGCTATCGTAAACATCCCCATGTTTTACGTGATGTTAACATACCCAATTATTAGTTTATATTTCGAATTTCATAAACATTCGTTGATATTTGACGGAGTATCGCATTTTATTTGTTATGGTTTCAGCGTGCTGTTAGTGATGAAGATCGAAAGTGAACATTATCGTGCAAGGATCTTGTATAATTTTAATGTCTGCCTAAGTCAAATTGGCTGTCGAAATCGACCTGCATCAGCATTTTGGGACCTTGCTCCTTCTCGAGCAACATTTTTCCGTTGGTTTTCCATTTTAGAAGTGATCAACTTCCATTAAAAATGACGTGGAAAGTGACTTCAGTCACTGCAAAAACCACCGAAGCTGTAAATATAATACTGCTCTAGATCAAATAACTGCTTACAAACAGATCGAAAAATATAAATTTTTAGTTGAGGTATATTATAAGTATCTTTGTTTGTATAAGTATAAGTAGCTTTTTGGATATAACGTGCTACATAGCAAGATATATAGAGAGGATATATACGAGCCACGTAGCATATATAGAGAGGATAGACACGGCCCGGTGGCATAGTGGTTAGGTCGCCTGATCTTACATTGTAAGGTCCCGGGTTCGATTCTCGGCTGGGTCACCATTTTCCGTTGGGATCTAACTAACGGAATTGCATTTTCAATTATGTCGTTGGAATGCAATAACAAGACACCCACTTACAGACATTTTATACGCACACATACATATAACACGTCATAGTAGGGTTGGTTGTAAGAGATTGTCATATGACAATAAACTCGCCCGTTGTGACATTTTCACAATAAAGAGTATAAACAAACAAACAAACAAACCTCTAAGACCACTATCATTATGCCAACTGACAGTTTAAGCCTATGCTAGTAAATAACAAGGGATCGCACCTACCACAGCCGTAGAATCTACTTGTAATTTATGTAGCTATACTTATTGCTACCATCTTAAGTGGCGAGAGTTTAAAGTTGATTGCGTGTATCTTTCTCAACTTGAGTAGTTACGTAGTCGCATTGAATTATTTGTTATTGAGATTCTGTTAATACGGTTGCTCGAGTCAGCTTGAAATTAAAGGGGTTACTCTGTGCGGGACTTTTTTACTTTGACATGTTTCGGAAATTACGAGATTTTTTTACAAGAGGTTACTACATGAAAAATTAAGTTGAAAAAGACCAATCCATCTTTATGTATTAGTTACTGGAAAAAAAAGAATATTTGAATTCAAATAAAAAGAGTGCGTTTATCAATTTAGATATCTTTGCTCAGTGTAGTTCTTTAATACTGTACAAAACTTTTACTACTATAATCCCCAAAATATCTCTATCTTTATTGATTACTAGCTGACCCGTGCCCACATCGTTGGGCGGTAAAACTTTTTACTTGTGATGAAATTATGAGTGTGGTTGGGTAATACTGAGTGCTATGATTTATTTCCTGACTGCCAAAAGAAGGGTTATATTTTTACTGCATATGTATGCATGTATTTGCATGCCAATTTGACTATATTACCGTTATTTGTGAGTGTCTTCTTGTGAGTGTTTTATTTGTGAGTGTCTTATCTCTTTAACCATTTATGCAGTAAAAGGGAAAAGTATTTTGTTTTAAACACTAGAGACGATAAATTTACTTATTTTGATAATAATTCATAATTGTTGATAATATGACCAATAAACATAACCTATTCAAATTATTTGTTTAATATAAAATACTACTTTTTGTTACATATAAAAGTTAGACATATGTTGTCGCTGAATTTATTATAGGTATTATCAAGCTCTACAACTTTTCTCTAGAACTTAATCATATATCTCTCATCGTTAAGGCAGCGTTCGTAAGAAACGATTTTGTTCGACCGTTTTTTCCGACTTACTTTGGAAATCCGACTATCACGAAAAAGTCTTTTTATTTTTCGGATTAATATATAGCCTATGACACTCACAAATAACTTGGCTTTCTATTGGTATTATTTTCGGTTTTTTTCGGTAAAATCGGTTCAGTAGATCCAGAGATTACTTCCTACAACGTCACAAACTTTACCTCTTTATAATATTAGTATAGATTACTTATATATAACCATTCTCCAGTTCTTTCCCAACATGATCAACCATCAGCATAAACTGCGTCAAAATCCATCGACAAAAAAACCATTAATGGTGGGTCGATTTTATATCGTATCA
Organism: Micropterix aruncella; assembly: GCA_944548615.1. Taxonomy (NCBI): domain Eukaryota; kingdom Metazoa; phylum Arthropoda; class Insecta; order Lepidoptera; family Micropterigidae; genus Micropterix; species Micropterix aruncella. Next base: position 12,627,887 of record OX155966.1, read on the forward strand.
GATTTACAAAGTTTTAATAAGTATTTTGGTTTTTTTTTTTGCTGTTATGTGCTGTTAATTTTTACTTAACTGCCACGTTATTTCAGGTTTGTCATTTTAATGGGAGTTGCCTAATTACCTAATGATAATGGTATTATAAATGTTTATTTAACTTGCCGAATATACGTACGTACAAAACTGAAGAGCTGACTGCTCTGAAACAAATCCTGGCTCTTAGTTAGGCGGCTGCAGTACACATATGCCGACGCTAATATCGGTCATGTTATTTAAAAAAAATAGGAATAGATGTAATAAACATAAATGAATATGAATATTACAAATACAAATATGCTTTGTTAATGCGTAAATTAATGAAGTCAATTTAAAAAAATCATCAAATTGAAGTGTTAAAATCAACAAAACAAAGTATTGCTAAAATATACTGGCTAAATATAACCTATGAAGTTGCTGTTTTATAAAGGAAATTTAAGGCCAAAAACTTTGTATGAAAATATATATTTAATTAATAGAAATATTGACCCCTAAAATCTATGCAGATTTGTCATTTTAATGGGGGTTGCTTAAGGCTTCCTTCCGAGTTGACGCGACTAAAAATTTAGTTATTTTTGCAATGCCACGCGCCCGCGCGCTTTCGATATATACATAAAGATATATAGGTATACCGCGGATGACGATTTCGGCTTCGCGCGTAGTCTAATTATAATATAATAAATTATCAAATGAATAGTTTTTTAAAAAGATTACAATATTAAAATAACGTAAGATTACTGTGTTATGTTTTATATCACTCAAAAGTATCCTTAATAAATAGAAAAAAATAATGTTTCACATTTCTGGAAATTACGTAATTTCACACATTTTTTTCTTATATTTTTTGTATGGAAGTTCCAAAAACTGTCTAGGTACTATGCAAATAGACCATACGCTGGTGTAAATAGTATTTTTAAATATTGAGAATCATCACTAGGTTTTTCAAAAACTGAAGACAAATCTCGCTCGTTTTTATTTTTTTGGAAAACAGTAATAGAATAAAGGTAATTTACAATTAATATGGAAATAATTTACCAATTTCGTTTTGGGGAAATTATAGCTTCAGGGTCGGGTTTTTAAAATCCGGTATAATTATATTAAAATTCTTTTTCGTGTTCTCACAACCAGGCCACAAAAATATGCTTCATAGAGCTTTTGGTCGCCACGGCCGCCACGGCCTTTTAAATCCTCTGCTGTAAAACTATAGTGGACAGGAACAAATGGATTTTTTGAAGGCGTTTTTCACCGACTCTTCGAAGTTAATTTTTCCCTTGTAAAAAGTTCTCTAAATTCTGAAAAAAAAATAAACTCAATTTGAGCAAGGACGATGTGTGACCAAGAGTCTACAGCCGCAACTCCTGCAACTTTGCGACTGGCTGTGGTTATACGTTGTCATGCAGAAGCAGTGGCGATGAGCGACTGACCAGGCTCGGTTAATCTCGAGCTTCTCTATCATTGTTTGCAGTTCCAAAACAGTACACATTTACGGTAACTGTATAGCCAGACTGCAAGAAGCTGTAACAGAAAACGACGGCACAGGATCTTATATTTGAAAATAGTGCAATTTTTTTACATTACCACGGTTGCACAAACGAAAATAATTGAGCAAAAACGAACGACGGACAGACAAATAAACAGCTGATTCTTAAAAAAGACTAACACGGACTTGAATTAAAATTTAAATTCCCACTCAAACCCAAGTTATCCAAGTTCAAAGTGGCCAGAGTGAAAAACAGCAATTACATTGGTAAGGACTTGTTTGTTTGTTTGAATGAATGTTTGAATTGTTTGAATTGATGCAATAAAATATATTAAAAGTGAAAGTTATAAAAAAATATATTTCATTCTTTGTAGTGTAACTTCCAAAGTATGACGACAAGAGTATTTTACTTTCCCGGCAAAGGAATAGTATTGTGAACGCACTTCTGTGTGTATGTGTGTGTGTATTTCTCCACGATAGCGCCTAAACGTTTCATTCTATTAGGCTGAAATTCGGCATGCAGGCATCATCTGGTCATGGAAAAAAATAAATACATTGTGGTTGAAATCGATCCACCAGGGGGCGTACTAGTCATATTACAATCTCGAAATATTGGACTAAGAGACTTTAAATGTGGTACACAGATGTGTACCAAATTGGGCCGAAATCACATTGTGAAATTTTGTTTCGAATATCACATATACAAACTACACTAATAATATTTAAATACCGCCTTGAATTTTATTCATATATTAACGCCATCTGTTGGCGCTTGACCCAACATCACCCTTAGCCGATACACGAACCGCGCCGCCCGAGGCAGTTGCAACGGATCCCAGCCGGGTTCGTCCGCCGGCTCATCGATATAATTTATGAAATTTATATTCAGATGAAATCAGTCATTGGCTACTTCCCGGCAAATTCTCGGAGTGACACAACCGTTTTTTTTTAAGATAGCGGCTTCTGTTTTGATATGACTACCATACAATGGCGTGTATAAAAATAGGTTGGAGGGCGTCCAAAGACGTTTTACTAGATACCTGGACTATCGTGAGCACTTGAGACTTGGAATCTACGAGAGCAGGCTGAACTATTTCAGTATGTGTTCAATGGAAGACCGCCGCACAGCGGCTGATATGACATTATTGCATAAAATAATTCATACCAAAATTGATAGCCCTCATTTGGTAAAGAAACTGTCGTGTTGGTTCCGCCACGAAGGGTTCGCTCTCCTCGTACTTTCGAAATCCCTCGTGTGAACACTAGTTACGGCCAACTCTGTTATGCACCGCTTCATGACCACATACAATAGTCGATTCGAAGATAATGACATTTTTTACTTGAATCAACCTAAATTCAGCGAGGCTGTCCTTAGCTCACTAGGCGTTTAGGAAGTGATTACATAATGAGAGTTACAAAGAGTATAATTTGAATACCTATATCCTATCCTACATACATATATCCCATCCCTCTCCTTTCCTATCCTTGCAATAGTTCAATTGTAATTTAATTTAATTTAATTTAGTGCAATGCAACTTTTGATTTACCGTATAAGAAAATAATGTAAGAAACAATTAATCGGCCAGCGAAACACTGTATTAGAATAATTAGTAATAATTAAAGAAGCGCTGTATGTTTCCCGAAAATAAAATTAATAAAAAATGAATAAATAAATTAAGGCAATAGCACACTGGTATCGTCTCACCGCGTCTCACATCAAGAAGAGTCCGCCCCCACGAAAATCGAAGTCGCTTATTATAGTGGGCACGAGTAAGTAGTTTTGGTCGAACAATGCGTCGTCAGCGTGACGTCACTCAGGTGACGGCATATTAACGGCGGTCGAATTAGCTATTTTTAGAGTGTGCCCACTGCTAATAAAACAATCCATATTTTGTACAGCAGATGTCGTGTCTGGGTGGACTGTTCGCGTGAGCTGCCCGAGGCTTTTAGTTTAGGCAGGCAGGAACCAGGGTTGCCAATTGTAATCCAATATCAAATTTGTAAATCGAAACATTAATTATATAGGATTATTCAATTGCTCAATGCCTAACTACGTTTTGGCATTCTTTCTTTGCTTCTGACACATAGCCAGCCAAGTGGATAACAGTCTTGAAAAACTTCTGATTGTGGATAATGTTAAAATAAATAGCAAGAGGTCAATTCCTAACAAGATGGTTGTACCATTGATTATGAGGTTATAAGAATGATCAATGCCGTATTACATTTTATCAGCTAGGATTTTACTATGAAATGCAACGTGTAGATGGCACTCATTGTTCCAAACATTGGATAATTTTCTCTTTTGTTCAGTGGACCAATAAATAGCGTTCTAAACAAACCGTTACGGTACCCTATCTAAAAATTAAAGAATTATATCCGAATGCTAATATATTACATAATGAAATATAATAATAAAAGACGAATTTTTAAATTATATTTCTTTTTACAATTATATTATTTACTTTAAGATATTGATGTTTGGTATGGTATACAGGTTCCAGCTTTACCTAAAGATGTTGATTTTTAGTTTTGGTATACAGGTTTCAATACGTAACAATTCATTCATTCATTCATTCATTTCTACAGAATCGAAACCGCAAATTCGCTCGAATATACACGAGGCAGCTGCAATTGATTTCCAACTAAATTCGGCATTTTATGCACAGTCAAACGATGACTAATGTCATTTCTCCTGATCGATACGAATTAACACGCTCATTTCTCACCCCACTTATAACTATTGCGTCACTGCATACCATATAAAACGCAGTACATTTAGATCGATAAAGATCATTCCCTGTGGGCAGTTATCGCGACTACACTTCACTTCGAGTCAACGAACCACGCATATTATATGCGATCATCATTATCTTCGAATCTATCGCGGCGCTTCACACTTCGGCTACACTACCACGACTTCACCTCGCGCCCACACTACCTACACACCGGCGAAATACTGACCAAGGCGTTACGAACTGGCAACCTACTACAGACCTTCTGAATAAACACTTCAACTTCAACTGCAACGACTTTCAATAACGGAGAAAACAACTTGATGAGAACCACCCTTCGCTCACAATCAATTGGAGTCTAGTGAAGGGTGGTCACTCTCACACTGAAACTGGCTCGTGTATATTCGAGCGAATTTGCGGTTTCGATTCTGTAGAAATTACTTTTTTGTTGTGGGTATGTTGGACTGAGGCTCCAACAATTACATAAACATTCAAACGCAATAGCACAAAAGAAATAAAATGTACAATCCAGAAAATACCACTATATGCTTCTAAATTTAGGCATACATCTGTCTGTGCCCAGGCCAAATTGTGCATAAATTATATGTTAAAGTGCATAAAATTATTCCTAATGTGCCAAGTAAAGTGAAACCGAGCCCGCCTTGCTAGGCGCTCCTGTGATAAGGCGAGCTCACTTCCTGAGTCTTAATGGAGTGCCACGGTTGTGCCAGTAAAAATAACAAATTAAATTTTATATATATTAGCTAATAATTTTAACCGCAGATCATATCAAACATAATGCGATACCGCCATTTTGCCGTTTCGACGGCTGCCGTGCGCATTCCTACGAACTTCGTTTTTATTATTGTAATATTTCCCAGCATAATGAAGGTAGGCAAATAATTACGTATCCGACCCGAAGTCTTCACAGATTGATGATTTTCAGGGGTTCGCGCTGTAAGTTAAAATAGACTAATAAATGGCATTATAATCTGTCCGTATCATTTCTGTTACGAAATAAGCCCATATAAAAATGTGATAAATTACACTAATAGTTAAATAGTATTTTTTTTGTTATCATTGGTTTAATAATGGGTTTTCCATCCAATCAGACCTTTATAAAAAAGCAATAATTATCAATGTTGTAATAAATGGCCAAATGAATTGCTATTAGTTTCGCCGGACAATGCTATCAGCGCCACCTGCTTATCGCCAACACATACTATGGCATTGAGCTAATAAGCCCTTGATGAGAGAGCCACGAAGACCCATTTCGTTCAGGGTTGGTTACACTCACGGGTCAACACCCATCCGGCGGCCTCCACGCATGAAGTGCGAGCTCGGGTAGGACTATGGCCTTAGGGTTAGTTCCTAATTTCAATGCGATCATTGTACAGTTATTATTTTTATAATTGCTATAGTAGATCCATAGTTATAGTACTTATTGTCGAGCGCGGCAGTATTGAAAAAAATCCAATAAATTGCCGCTGTCTGCCATGAAATTATGCCGCTACTCAAAGGGTTAAGAGTTAATATTACATGGTACAAACACAATCTGTTATTTGATTATATTTCTATCTTTAGGCTCAGGCTTGTTCCGTATTCTGTCAATCCCCTTTATATGAGTTGCTAACCCTGGCGATCACCCACCACTACCCGGTGCGGCTGCTTGTGGCTAACCGGCTGCTTTATTTGCGATGGCATTCGACCGGCCAAGGTTCGACAAACCCTAACGAAAAAATCCTGCAAAGAGCAATTCTGTGCTGTTATGTATATGCTAGCATGTAACAAGATTGACAGATCACGCAAACGTGATCGTAGCATACACTACCCAGGAAATTTGTAACGGAATCAACATTAAAGGGACATGGGAAGAACAATATCCCTGTGACCAGGGCCGGCTCTAGGGCTTTTGGAGCCCTAGGTGAAAACAAATTCTGCGCACTCAAACCCCTCGATTGGCCGATATCGACAACAGCACGATTCAGCGTGGCGGCCCCGTTTTAATTTAATTTTAATTTAATTTGTTTGATTTTATTATGTTTTATTATCTTAATATGTTTCATTTTAATTATGGGTACAGTGGATTGTCAGTAATGAATGATTTGGTGAGACAGTGTCTTAATTCAATTTTTTTACTAATTTTTATTAAATTTTTTTGGGACAGCAACTTGTCAATCGGCTGAGGGGCCGATGCCTGAAGAGTTAAAGTGCCTTCGGCGGGGTCTTCCTAGAATCGAACTATGGTAAGGAGTGGATCTTCGGAAAAACGTTTTGGTAATAATTGTTATAACAAAGAATTTGTAAACCTGTGATTAATGTCTGGGATATGTAAATAAATTGTGTTTTGACAACGTATATATTAATAACTAGCTGACCCGTGCCTACTTCGTTGGGCGGTAAAACTTTTTACTTAAGATAAAATTATGAGTGTCGTTTGGTTAGTACTGAGTGCTATGATTTATTTCCTGACTGCCAAAAGAAGGGTTATATTTTTACTGCATATGTATGTATGTATTTGCATGCCAATTTGACTATATTACCGTTATTTGTGAGTGTCTTCTTGTGAGTGTCTTATTTGTGAGTGTCTAATATCTTTAACCATTTATGCAGTAAAAGTGAAATTATATGCAGTAAAAGGGAAAAGTCTTTTGTTTTAAACACTTGAGACGATAAATTCACTTATTTTGATATGAATTAATATAAAATACTACTGTTTGTTACTTAAATATAAAAGTTAAACATATGCTGTCGCTAACTTTTTTGTAGGCATTATCAAGCTCTACAACTTTTTTCTAGAACCTAATCATATATTATATATATCTCTCATCGTTCGTTAGAAACGTTTTCGTTCGACCGTTTTTTCCGACTTACTTTGGAAATCCGACTATCACGAAAAAGTCTTTTAAGTTTTCGGATTAATATATAGCCTATGACACTCACAAATAACGTGGCTTTCTATTGGTAAAAGAATTTTCAAAATCGGTTCAGTAGATCCAGAGATTACTTCCTACAACGTCACAAACTTTACCTCTTTATAATATTAGTATAGATTAGAAATCTAAATTGTTATTAGAAAAGCTTCGTAACACACAGTTTTAAATTAGGTATATATGGGTTTATCGATTTTATAATGCCATTATGTACAGTTCTCTCAATAACAAACAGAAACTCACAGTTAGATTACACAGTTTCTCTGTTTTCATAACACTTAAAAATACAAAATAAGCACTTTATATTTATTTGATATTGGATCATTGCGGACTTAACTACGGACTAAACGAAGCGTTTTAAATCGCCAAATTGAAAAAAAACTCAATTTTGCGCCCCCAAAAAAATTGCGCTCTAGGCGGCCGCCTATGTTGCCTACATGGACGAGCCGGTCCTGCCTGCGACAGCAGCTATGGTGTAGGGTAATCTTTCACCGGAACCAAAGCGACTCTCATTAACCTACTGTTGGGGACTGGGCTTAATATAAGCGGTGGCTGAGGTGCGGGGACCGGCGTTCCTGAAACACGTTTTCTTTCGTTAGCGTACATACCTATACCTATTACTCTCGAGCAACACCGGGCGAGTGATCTCACATCACTAATGTCTGTGGGGGGAGCTAATGGGCCCTTGCTGAGTTGGCCACGAAGACCCATTCTGTTCAGGGTTGGTGACACTCACGGGTCACACACACCATCCGGCGGCCTCCACGCACGAAGTGCGTGAAGTGCGAGCTCTAGCCTTAGGGCTACTTTCGCCTAGGAGTCAAACTTCTGGGGCTCCTGGACGGTCTGCGCACCGTGCGGCGTAAGCCAATCGATTCTGCACTCTGACTAACAGTTTAGAGTTTCAAGGCGATAGGTGAGGGCAGCAAACCCCGCCCACCGCCCGGGCAGTTATAACGACGAGGGTCGTCTTGTCTGCCCGGGATGTCGTGCTACGACAACCCTGCGCGTACCAGAAGGGTAGAACGCGCAGGGGATGAAATAGGGTAAACCACCCCCCCCGTACCGCCCCGAGAACCCATTTATTTATTATAATAAAAGAATTTACAAAGTAAAAATTTACAAAAATAATACTAAATTTACCATCTTCACAAAATAAAAAAAAAATAAAACAACAAATAACAAATTTAGGGCCGGTAAGTGGGGTAGAGGACGCCCCAGAAACGATGATGGTGGAGGCGCACGGTCCGTGGGCAGGTCTCGGAGCAGCCACGGGGGGGAGGAATCCCTGGATCCTGCAAAGAACGAAACGCCCCTCGGGGCGGTAAAGAGACGGACACAAAGACGGGCACTTCGGGCTGGAAGTAGCCGCCGAATCACGCCACCAAGGAAGAGGGTACCCCCTGGGGGGTATCCCGAGGCCTCATGCTCTCCCAAGAAGCCACCCAGTGCTCCACAAACTCGCCAAACGACTGGAAGCAGCTCCTACAACTGACCAGATCCGGGTACCAAAGCGCGTGCGGCATAAGTCGCACGCGGGACTCTGACTAACAGTCGGGGGAGTCTGGAAGCAGTACTGTTTCCTATAGAGCGGGGGTGGTTGCGGACCTTACGGCGACTGCTCTTGAAACGACCATCGGCTACCCGATCCTGGGTGAATAGCCGGGCAAAAGATGCCGTGGTCCGCGATAGATTCGGTATACACCGTTTCACCGCTTCGTAAGGGAAAGGACCGCGCAAGCGACCTCGAACTCGTAACCAATCGAGATACTGGGGTAATCTGGTCGCAATTGGAAATAAGGGCGTAAGTGTAAGCCTGCTGGGTAACACTCCTGTCTATCTAACGGTTAAGGCGTTGGCCTCTTACGGGTTTGTGGCGGAGCTTGTCGGTGGAATGTTTTGTCCAAGTCTTCTGCGCTCACTCGGGGGATAGAACGACTAATCGTTAAAACTTCCTGAGATGATGGGCTCGCCCGTTGTAGTTGACAACTCTAGTTATACCAGCCTGGGGTGACGGGTTCTTCCGCTGTAGTCGACACCGCCCTACTGTAACAGTTTGATAATCAGTCACGTAAAAGTCGCGTAATCAGTTCAGTGCCGTTGTTTTCGTTGCTTCGCGAAAATCTCGACGTGGAAATTCAGTTGATGCTGCGGGGCAGAACCAAAACACACGTAGGCAGAGGAAGTAGAAAACCTTCCTGACAGTCTAAAGGTAGGTAGATTTATTAACAATTGCCCTCATTTTCAATTTATCAAAGGGAATTCTTTGTCAAAGCTGTATTAGTATGTAGGGAGGGCCTTCATCTCGCCCGCCTGCGCGCCTTTACAAACGCGTCCCATTAAGTTATCATCAATCAAAGTGTTGCCGCGCTGCGACGGACGACGCTTCCCGGAATTTTGCGGAGGTTATTTCACTCCGCATCCAAATCAGAGCATTATTCACCTACCAACAAGGTTCGTTGAGCGCCGACAATGGCAAGCAGAGGTAAGGTAGGCTTTCTTGTGACATTTTCGTTGTGCTTTTCAGTGGATGAACGACCCTAAATCGTAAAAAAATATATACGATGAACATCTTGTTAAACTCATAGCCAAGTATGTAATTTCTGTGTAAATTACTTCACGGTAGCGCCCAAGCGCTTCATCCGATTAACCTGAAATTTGGCATGCACGCATCATTTGATCATGGCAAGAGTTGGAAAGATTGTATATGAAATCGGTACACCAGGGGGCGTGTAGTCATACTTCAATCTTGAAATATTGGACTTGGAGACTTGAAATTAGGTACACAGATGCGTCGTTGAAACCACATGATATCCTATATCAAAATATAATAATATTATAACAAACAAGTAAATATACTAATAAGAATTAAAAACACGACTGCCGTTACAGAAACTGAACTAATGTATTTATAACTATTTTTATTACATTTTTTTAATGAAATATTTGTAGTTTATGTATTTATTCATATAATACATGTATATTTCCGTAATGTATTCAATCAGACCTTTCATTTGACAATAAACACGATATATTTATATTAATTTAATGACATTATAAATAGGATAGAAAACGAATTTACCGCGTGAAATTTGTAGGACCCGACGTTTCGGTGACGTTGCAGCCGCCGTTGTCTACCACGTGTCTACGCCGTTGTCTACCCTAGACAACGGCGGCTGCAACGTCACCGAAACGTCGGGTCCTACAAATTTCACGCGGTAAATTCGTTTTCTACCCTATTAATAATGTCAAACAACCGCGATAGTCTTCGATTTTATAATTTAATGACATTTTGACATTTGGACATTTAGACAACTGCTTACTTAATATTTGGGCAGTTAAGGCAGCCTGTAGCACTTGGGATGACATAATTATTCTGGCAATAGCACACACTTTAAAATCGGTTCAGGCGTTTAAAAGTTATGGTGGAATATAGAAACAGAAAACATAATATAAAAACATGAATCGGAATTATACATGTAGGTGAACCCTGAACACATTTCACCCCTTTTTTGTTAGGCAGTCGAGTAAAAAGTAATATTTAGAAAGATGTCATTTTTTTTATTTCGTATACAGTGTACAATACGTAATAATTACGCGCTTTAATGTGCAAACAAAAAAGCGCTTTAATTTGCAGCAAAACTAATAGATGGCATTCTATTCTCTCAATAGTATTTCTGTTATGTAATCAGCTTCTATAAAAATGCGACAGATGGCACTAATAAATTAATGTTTCTATTGTTATCATTGGTTACATTATTGAGTTTTATCGATCAGTTCTTTATACAAATACGTTCATTTTCAATGTTATTATAGATCACAAAATAAATTGCTATTAGTTTTGCCGGACAATGCTATTAGCGCCTACTGCATATCGCCGCAATCGAAGTGTTGCGACGGACGACGCTTCCCGGAATTTCGCGGAGGTTATTTCATTCCGCTTCCAAATCAGAGCATTATTCACCAACCAACGCGGTTCGTTGGGCGCCGGCCGACAATGGCAAGCAGATGTGAGGTAGGCTCTTTTGTGACATTTTCGTTGTGCTTGTCAGTGGATGAACGACCCAAAATCGTAAAGAAAATATACTATGAACTCCGGGTTAAACTCATACCCAAGTAGCAGCATCCGATCTCGAAATAAAATAACAAATAAATAAAAACTGTTATTTAAAAATATGACAAATTACTATCCCCGCCCAAGGGAAAGTATTGTGAACGCGCTAAAAAAATCGAGATGAAGACGGTAATATCCATTTGAGCCCCCCCCCCCCCCCCCCCCTTTTGACGATTAGGACTATTTCCAAACTGCAGTCTGTCTGTGAGTCTGTGTAAGTATCTGTGTGTGTGTGTGTGTCTGTATGAATTCCTCAACGACAGCGCCTAACCGCTATATCCGATTAGCTGAAATTTGGAATGCAGGCTTCATGCGGTCATGGCAAGAATTTAATTGTAGTTGAAAACGGTCTACCAGAGGTCGCGCTAGTCATATTTCTATATCGAAATATTGCTGGTAGAGATTTAAAATTCGGTACACAAATGCCTTAATGGATGAAAATCACGTTGTGAATTTTGGTTTGGATATCTCGTATAAAAGCGACGAAAAAATATTAAATACCACCATATAAAATAAAAAACTACATATTTTTTTGGAAAAACATTGTTTTAATACTACGGAAATACTACAAACTACTAAAATTTACTACTTTGCTATTATAGTCACTTGACACAATCCCTATCTGGTGGGGGGGGGGGGGGGTTCGATGGGAGTGGTTTTAAGAGGTTTTTAGGGTCTGCTAGCCGGGAAAGTCTTTCCGGGAATTTTTTTAGAAATAATTGACAATAATATGAATGAATCGAGCAACCTCTGCGCTACTACCAAAAAGTTTTTTCAATTACTTTCATGTCACAATTTTACCAGCTAGTAAGAGTTTTCCAGAAAAATGCCTATAAACTTAATAATACGTCGATGCTAAATTATTATTGCATTACTCATTAGGAGAATGTATGTGCCTAGTCCATTAAAATGGAACATGTCATGAAGGTGGTCATCAAAACATTAACGTTAATTAATTTTAAATAATAGTTATGAAATTAAAACAAAAGAGATAACACAAATTACTGATGATTATTTGGAAAATTGTTTGTCTGTAGCTACCACCTCAGTTGAGATCGACACTAATGGACTTAGCTATGCCGAACCAAAGCCATACGGCTTACTAACATAGTTTTAATTGCCTTATACGCAATAAATAAATACTTTTTTTTTATTTGGTTGTACGGTTCGTCGCGTCATCTTAATTCAAAAATTTGTCCCGTACGCTGAAAAGGTTAGCCACCCTTTTTCTAAACCTACCTCTTCGCGACGAACGAAAAAAATAGATTTATATTTAGATAACGAGCACGGCATTTAGGATCAAAATAAGTTTAAGCAGTGTGCTCTCTTAAGGCTCCCTTCCGAGTTGACGCGACTAAAAACTTAGATATTTTTGCAATGCCACGCGCCCGCGCGCTTTCGATATATACATAAAGATGTATAGGTATATCGCGGCGACAAGGAAATACGTCCCACCGTTGGCAGTGCCCAATTTCGAATGACGATTTCGGATTCGCGCGTCGTCTAATATAGTCGATTTGGCTTTTCAATTATAATATAATAAAATATCAAATGAACAGTTTTTTATAAGGAAAAAATTAGATTACAATAATAAAATAACTTAAGATCATTGTGATATTTTTAATAACACTCAAAAGTATACTCCATAAATAGAAAAAAAATATGTTTGGCCATAACATTTCTGGAAATTACGTAATTTCAAACATTTTTTTCTTATTTTTTTATGGAAGTTCCAAAAACTGTTTTGTTACTATGCAAATAGACCATACGCTGGCGTAAATAGTATTTTTTTTAATATTGAGAATCATCTGTAGTTTTTCAAAAACTGAAGATAAATCTAGCTCGTTTTTATTTTTTTTTTTGGAAAACAGTAACAGAATAAAGATAATTTACAATTAATATGGAAATAATTTACCAATTGCGTTTTGGCGAAATGATAGCTTAAGGACCGGGTTTTTAAAATCCGGTATAATTGTATTAAAATTCTTTTTCGTGTTCTCATAACCAGGCCACAAAATTATGCTTCATATAGCTTTTGGCCGCCACGGCCTCTGGAGTTACTATTTTTAGAATGATTTCCCCGCGAATCGATTGGCTATCCAGCACGTCTGAAAATACCTTCAGTTAATTCATAGATAAATATTATCCGCAGCTTAATGGCGAGCAGCCAAGTAGAGAGGGGAGGCGAATGCCTTCTGAATAGGAAAGTAGCGGCTCTATGGACGGAAGCATGAGAGCGGCCATCTGTTGGCGCTCAGCGGAGGCAAGTCACGCGCCTGAACATCGCACGCTCTATTTGCCGCCGAAGAATGAAGTATCGTCACTTCCCGGACCCGCGCTACCCACGAATAGACACAAACGACTATTTGAACGACGATAGGTACGGTGGGGTATAGTCTGGCCAGACAATCGTGGCACAGAAAACATTTTAAAATCCGCTGTTAGCAACCCATACACAAATTCATAACCATACACAAATGATTAACACACACACACATATACATAAACATGTACGGGATTCTCTAATATCGTGAGTTATTGATGATCAGAGTCCCAACTTGTGTCGTGATGTTTCCTCGGCGAGCACATGCGATAGATAAACAAAGTGTTTAATATTTAGACCATTTAAGTATCCTAAGGAGAAGTTAAGGCTTATCAGTGATAGCGTTGACAGTGACAGTGAATAATTATGCTTATTTTTCTCTTTATATATTAGTAGAATTGCTGCAAATGGGGTAAATTTCATGTGAATAAAAACTGATGACCCTGAAAGACGCTGTTTTCTATACAATAATAAAACTGCATTGTGTGAAAGACTCGTTAAAAAATGGAATTATTATTTCTTAAAATACTATTTGCCATTAGGCAAGTCGACATTGTTGCCTGTTTAATTACGTCAACCGTCTCTTGGAATTAAAGTGTTTGTTGATTAAATTTTATATGGATCATCATCATAAGTCACTACACATACACCAAAGTAGTGTTGGTTTTTTTCCATGACAGTAATATTGTTATTAATGTAACAAGTAAATATATTAAAAATAATAAGAAAACACGACTGCGTTACAAAAAGTTAACTATTGTATTTATTACGAATATAATTTTTTATTACGAGTTTTTAATTAAATATTTGTGGTTTATGTATATATATATATATATATATATATATATATATATATATATATATATATATATATATATATATATATATATATATATATATATATATATATATATATATATATATATATATATATATATATATATATATATATATATATATATATACAGTGGCGGATCCAGGATTTATGTTTGGGGGGGGCTGAGGGTCGGTCTCGCTAATAGCTATATCAGTAAACTAGCTGACCCGTGCCCACTTCGTTGGGCGGTAAAACGTTTTACTTGTGATGAAATAATGAGTGTGGTTTGGTTAGTACTGAGTGCTATGATTTATTTCCTGACTGCCAAATGAAGGGTTATATTTTTACTGCAATGTATGTATGTATTTGCATGCCAATTTGACTATATTACCGTTATTTGTGAGTGTCTTCTTGTGAGTTTCTTATTTGTGAGTGTCTTATCTCTTCAACCATTTATGCAGTAAAAGTGAAATTATATACAGTAAGGGGGAAAAGTCTTTTGTTATAAACACTTGTGACGATAAATTTATTTATTTTGATAATAATTCATAATTGTAGATAATATGAAAAATAAACATGACCTAACGATTTAAATAATTTTTTTTTATTAGAAAAACTACTTTTTGTGACTTAAATATAAAAGTTAGACATATGCTGTCGCTGACTTTTTTGTAGGCATTATCAAGCTCTACAACTTTTCTCTAGAACTTAATCATATATCTCTCATCGTTAAGGCAGCGTTAGTTAGAAACGTTTACGTTCGACCGTTTTTTCCGACTTACTTTGGAAATACGACTACCACGAAAAAGTCTTTTCATTTTTCGGATTAATATATAGTCTATGACACAATATTTTGCTTCTTTCACTTTTTTTTATATATTTTTCATAATTAGAGTATGGCAACATTCAATCAGCTGATTCTGGGTTTTACTTAGTATAGAATTTTTTAGAGCTGTATTGGACAAATCTGAAAGTTTTGTTTATTTATGTTTTGGGGGGGGCTTCAGCACCTTAGCCCCCCCCCTGGATCCGCCACTGTATATATATATATAATAGATAGATATATAATAGATAGATGTATATTTCCGGAATGTACTCAATCAGACCTTTAATTTGACAATAAACACGATATAATAATGTCAATTTATTGACATTTGGACATTTAGACAACTACTCACTTGATATTTAACAGTTAAGGTGGGTACCTTACTGTTACGTACCTTACGTAAGGTGGGTACCTTACAGTTAAGGTATGTACCTTACTGTTACTGTTACTGTACGTATGATACTTAAGATGACATACCGATTTTATCAATACCACTCAGTCCTAAATCGGTTGAAGTTTCAGAAGTAATAGTGGAATAAAGCAACGGAAAAAATACATAGATGAACACATTACCCTCCTTTTTTGTTGGGCTGTAGAGTTAAAAGTAAATAAAGTATGTATGTAATGTCATTTAGCTGCCCACTCTTAAAAGGTATCCCCGCAAGCTGTCTGTGGTTTCGCCGTACGTTTCCGTGGGTTGAAAGTTATTTCCGTAGTTTATTATTTAGGGCGCCTCGACCTCCCGTAATTAGTTTCAGCCCTTAAGGTCGTCAAGGTAAGGAGAGGTTGCTACTTAAATTATGCGCATATTTCGAGTTGTAGCAGTTCGACGGAACATGTTGAATGTTGGAATCATGTTCGAGGAAATTTTTAAACCAAATCAGCTAGAATTAAAAATAATGGGAAAATTATGCTATATGTCACTAGAAAAAAAAGAGACATAGATTTTTACCGTAAACACACACGTATTTGCCGTAACGTTACCATACCATTTTTTGAGTTTATTTATTTAGGAAAAAAACACTATGAAAGTTAAGGTGTAGAAACGAACAGATATTTGAACATTGGCTGCGAAACAATGAAAGTTTTTGGATTTTATCGACTCCCCTAGACTACAGTCTAATCTGAGGGCTTATTCTTCAAAAAAACGGCAAGCTCGATTTGTCTATGGCCTATGTGAATCAAATAGACCATAAATAAATTCAGCATGGTAATATTTCAAGAATCATCCCCTGGAGGGGGGTGATTCTTGTAATATAATTTACCTGTAATATAATTTATTACATACCTAGTACACATATTTTCGTTAAAATGATTGACGATATAATTTTGGAATTTGACGAAAATTAAAAGAGTTTGTATAAGAGTGATAATTAAAGAATAGTTAGTTAACTACATAGTCATTATTATAATATATTATTATGATTCTAATATTAAGAATTAGTAAATACAGATTTAAAAAAGGTTGTGTTACCCCAAGGCTTTCCCGGCAAGAAAACAACCCCCCCCCCCAATGCCTCAACCCTGACCCCTCCCCTCCCTAACCCCATTTAAAACCGCCCCCCTCCCCAAAAGCCCCCATAATCCTGCCAAACGCTTACCAAACGATCCCCCTCTACCAAACGAACCCCTTCTTCCCCCAAGCCCCCCACCCCCAAACCCTTAACTCCCCCAAAACTCCCCTCTCCCTCAAACACCACCCCCCATAAAAAAACCCTATTTACAACCTAAGCACTTCGGTATCTCTTAAAACACTCTAGATACGGGACAGGAACCCAAGGAAGAAAAAGAAAATCGGAAGACGAAAAATATTTTCGTCTTCCGCTTCACTTTATACAACCTGAGTATTTGGTCGATCTTCTTTAAAGTTATAACACACGGGCGTGATAGCCCCCCCACCCCCCTTCCCCTCCCCAACAGACCCCTCCTACATTTACTGACCTCCGCTAACGCCAAGGCCCTAATCTTAGGCCCACTGATGATGTTGGTATAGAAATATTTTTAATTTTATGCTAATGCTTATTTTCTTTTTATTTGGAACAATAACATATCTACCTACTACTATGTATTCCTAACAAGTTTGAATTAACGGATAGGATAGGTACTCATGAAAGAAGGAACATTCTTAATATTGCTTGATCTGGTAGCATCTTACTTAAGACAGCTTCGGAAAATGTTGCCCTAATCCGATTATTCGAAATATATCTTACCATGCGCTACGATTTGCAGAAACTTCATTATTTTTTTTAATATATGTTCCTTATTATGTATAGAAAGACTGAACATAGATGATATAGAAAGACTGAACCTTAATTGCCTAATGAAATAGTAATTTACCTACGTTCGCGACGAACTCCTGATTATCTTTGAGTAAAACTTTCCAAAACAAGTAGACGATTGCCACATTTTCTACCCACGTTTAATTACATAAATTAAAGTTCCAGCCCCATATAAAGCCACTTGAATTTTAATAGTCTAACGTTATTAATAACTTTGCAAATGAATTAAAATCTCGTATTTTCGCAGCGACGAAGGCTCTGCTGAAATAGCTGAAACTCATTGAAGCGCTTATGACGTACGGTTTGGAATTGCCGCTTGCTCTATATAGTCCAAGAGTTCGCAACCCTCTTTGTGTGAATTATTTATTTAGTGTAATTATTTATTTATTAGTGTGAGTCAATCTAGTTATTATGGGTTACTTCACGTTAGATTAAGAAGTCAGTACATCGTCTTAGCGTAAATCAAGTTATAATAGATAATGGTCCCGATTGCGTTTCTTCGTGAACTAAAATAGGAACTTAGTTCAATCGAACGAGACAGAGCAATACGTTAGAACGGAATATAATTTGAACTATCGTCCATTTTCCCGCAACCAAACTACCCGTCTAACTTATATACGGGTAGAGCAATCTAATATCGTTAAAACTTCCTGAGGTGGCGGGTTCGCTCGTTGTAGTTGCCAGCTCTAGTTGCCCAACAAAATGAATGATTGAATGAATATCTCTTTATTGCACAATAAAAATAAGGTACAATGGTACAATGCCCGCCATTGTACCATATTTTGTGTAAAAAAAAGAAGTGTAATGTGTTCAAGGTTCATCTATGTATGTTTTCCGTTTCTTTATTTCACCATAACTTCTAAACGCTGCAACCGATTTAGAAGTATGCCAAGTGTTATAGGTTACCTTAACTGTATGTATCATCCCAAGTGTTATAAGGGTACCTTAACTGTCCAAATATTCATAAAATAGTTGTCTAAATGTCCAAAGTCTCTATGTGCCGGCAGCGAGCTCTTGGACTGAAGAAAATGGCGTAGGCGTGGGAAAAAGAGGGATGCGAAAAATCTGTGCCCGACGAGGAATTCGTATGAAGCACGAATGTCGACATTAATGCAGGTAGAGGGGATAGCAGGCAAATAAATTCCGCAACGGGATTCATGATAAGAGTTTCAGTATTTGGAAATGATACGGACCGGGACACCTTAGTCCTTATTGGTGATCTAAATGACAATAGATGCGGAAGGCAATGCATTCGTATCTGTGATACATTTCATACGGGAATTGTTGTTTATTAACTCTCAATAAATAAAAAGTAAAAAAAACGCTAAAAACACGCTTTTATAAATGCACGTAAAAACCAAAAAACGACTATTGTATCAGAACAACGACATCTTATCTGTAAACGTATCTTTGCAAAACCATAATAAACTATGAAAAGATTGTACACATATCTCTCGTTGTGACAAGACCTTTCTAACAAGTCCAAACACGGCTATGATACGATATTCCATCATGGAATGCCAGTGCCTATCTTCCGGCTTCATCATCAGACCTTGAAACCTAATCGCGGTCAAAGTTCATTCCAAGACTTTTCTAACAAGTCCAAACACAGCTATGATACGATGTTCCATCATGAAGTTCCACTTCATATCTTCCGACTCCATCATCAGATCAGTTCGACAGTACCATATTATTGTATTGTCATCAGGTGCCAATTTTCATGAAGCTACGATCCTTGGAAGATGGTTAAATTAGTTACCTTAGATTCCATACATACAGGTCGACCTAATAAAAGCGTGTTAAAAATAACGTTTCCATCACCCCAAGACTTTAGACTTTCTGGCAAGTAGCCAAGGACTGATTTCGTCTGAATATTGATTTCACAAATAAACCGATGAGCGCCCTGGCAGGAGGGCCCTGAGGGCTCGGCCGGCAGACGAGCCCGGTTGGGCTCCGTGGCAACCGTATCGGGCGACGGGGTGCATTTCTAGGCTAAGGCCGGGGTTGGGCCAAGTCCCAAAAATGGCGTTAATAATTATTGTTTGAAATATTTAGTGGAATTCAAATATTATTAGTGTAGCTTGTATATGAGATTCCACCCAAAATTTTGCAAGGTGACTTCTTACCAAAAAGTCGTCTGTGTCTGTAAGTCAATATTTCGAGATTGAAATATGACTAGTGCGCCCCCTGGCAGACCGATTTTAACTACAGCCTTCTCGTTTAGCGTTTATATTTGGTTTTTATTTACTGTCATTGCAAAGTAAATATTAACGGAAAACTGTAAGCGTGGAAATTTGTAGACACCTAGAAGAAGTTCCGGTGAACACTGATTTTCATCATCACGATACGAGGAATAAATCTAATCTCCACATAAACCGACAGCGACTCGACAAAGTGCCAAACAGTTTTATTCACCAAAATTTGTTTTACTATAATATGATTCCAGAGCAAATGAAAAGCCTAGCACCAATTTAAAAAGATAATTGTAAATAATTTGGCAAGAAACCCAATTTATGGTATAAGGTAGTTTGAAAATTCGAGAGTTTATACTCCATGTTGATGATTAATGAAATTTGTGAAGTTTTAAACATAATGGTATTATGTTAGGAGACCTTTTGATTTTCATATAATTTATTATACATATATTAATTTAGAAAAAATACGAAGGCATTTTGCTAGATTGACAATAAAATCAATTTTCTTTGATTATTCTACAAAGAATTTGCATTTATATTTTAATATATTATTGTCCCTGACTATTAAATCACATTATTATATTTTGATTATTTGCACATAGGTAATATTTAATATTATATTACAACTATGACAACTATCATGATAGTTATGTTTCAATAATAAAAAAATAGCATTTAATTTTGTGACGCATCCAGGTGGAGGAATGCCCATCTATTGGAGTAGTTGATCGTATCGTATTGTATTGTATTGTAAAGGTTGTTGATAAATTAATCCTTTAAATTTAGACCTTTTGGGCAGTGCAGTAACCTGTCAAAATAGTCGCATCTAGGACCCTAGATCCAAACTTTATAAAACATCAAGATATAAAAAAATTAAAGAATAATATCAAATTGCAAAAAATAATCAGTGACTTGCATAATGACACGGCCCGGTGGCATAGTGGTTAGGTCGCCTGATCTTATAATGTAAGGTTCCGGGTTCGATTCTCGGCTGGGTCACCATTTTACATTGGGATAAATTTAACGGAATTGGATTTTCAATTTTGTCGATCGAAACAAGACACACTTACAGTTCTACATTTTATTTACATGTACATTCTACTATCTACATTCTTTTACACGTACACATATAAACACTTCATACAATACAATACAATACAATCAGCTACTCCAGTAGATAGGCATTCCTACACTTGGATGCGTCACAAAATTAAATGCCTAAAATTTAATTATTAAAAACATTATCATGATAGTTGTCATGGCTGTAATATTATATTCAATATTACCTACTTACAAATAATCAAAATATACTAATGTCATTAAATAGTAAGAGAAAATAATATATTAATATAGAAATGCAAATTCTATGTAGAATAATCAACGTAAAATAATTTTATTGTCAATCCGGCAACATGCCTTCGTATTTTTTAAATATAAATAGATGTATAATAAATTGGTCATTGTAGTGGTCACTTCATAGTAGTCACATAGTGGTCACTTCATAGTCGGTCACTGCGTAGTCACATAGTGGTCACTTCATAGTCGTATGATAATAATCCCGCCCGTTGTGAAATTTCACAATAAAGAGACAAAGAAAGAAATAAAATAGAGTGATACGACGAATGTTGCGCACTAAGCAATAATAATTTTCGAGATATTTTGCCTGCATACGCTTTTTAATTTAGCTGCTCAATGGCCAAAGCAAAATGGAAACATTCAGCCGTAATAGCACGTGGTCTGAAAGACTTTCCATTTATTCAGCTCACGGCTATGAAATGTTTGTCTGTCTATTTATGAGAATAGCGGCACAGCAGTAGCTACACTTTATTTCTGACTAGCAAGTAAACCGCGCAATGTTAGCCTCCATACGTGCTCGGAATTAATATTATGCTCGGAGATCAAAAGTTTTCGTACCTATGCATATGCATATATGCATAACTCAAGGATGCGTGTTAGAATCGCTCTCCCGTCGATACAGAAGTTTTGAAGGAGCTGACGGCCGCAGCTCAGAAGGCCAGTTGAGGCCAGTTGTTTGATTCGAGGTAATAGTAAAAAAATCGGCTGTGTCACTCAAGACTTTCCCGGCAAGTAGCCAAAGGCTGATTTCATCTGAATATTAACTTCATAAATAAAATCGATGAGCGCCCTCTCTCGGTCGGACTCGTTTGGGCTCCGTTACACCACCATCTGTTAGTTCGTTCCTCGGCTAGCCTCGGGTGGCTCGGCGTTAATATATACTTAAAATGTATGACAGGATTTAAATATTATTGCAGCTTGTACATGAGATATTCCAACTAAAATTTCACAATGTGATTCCGACGTAACCAGGCAACTATTAACCAAATTTCAAGTCTTTAAGTACAATATTACGAGGATGATATTATGACTAGTGCGCCCTCTGGTGGACCGATTTCAACCACAATCTTGTCAACTTTTGTCATGACCAAATGATGCCTGCATACCAAATTTCAGCTCAATCCGATAAAGCGTTTGGGCGATATCGTGGAGAAATACACACAGAGAGACACACACATCATTTAATCTGGTAATCTTAATCGTCTCAGGGGGGGGTCAAAATAGATATTTCCGTCTTCATTTCGAAAAAAAATGCGCGTCTGTGGTAATAGTTACAATAGGTAGTAATTCTGCAAAGCAACATTCTTTGATCGAGAGTTACATCAATTTCCTTTCTAAGCTAGGTATAATATGCACACTTATCATAAAATGTTTTTGTGTTAAGATAAGGATTTTCTTTTTGTAAATTGTAACTTAAATTATGGAAATAAATAAATAAAATAAATAAAATTATTCGAGTTACTCTAGTAAACTGAAATATTATACCAGCCGATATCGAGTGGCAAAAGTAACTTTTGCAAGATAGCGGCTCCGAAACAGCTGTTTTAGCGCGCATCGTGTCAGTTTGCTTGATAGTTTGCTGTCAGTGTAGGATCGCAATATGTCTTAAGAGGCCTATTACAAAATAGCGTAGGTATTCTTTTAAAATGAGTTTAAAAAATGAACGCATTTTTTTTTGGATGTAACTATAAAAGATAGGATAAATAAATAAATAAATAAATAAATAACTATTCAACCCTGGGAGAAAACCGCGGCACTGAGCGCTCTTCTCTTGCGCAAGCAAATATATACACAATTTCTAATTGTTTTTTGCAGTGTTTTCTCCTTTCTAATGACAATAATTTATATTATGTCGTATTGCTAAAAGAGTGAACTTTAATATAGTATAAGTATTATATAAGAATCTTATTTTATTTCTGAGAAAATTAGAATGATACAGGAAGTTTTTTTTAAAATTTTGTGTAATTGTAAGTAATGTATACCTTGGATATGTGGTCAAAAACCGAAAAAATAAGGCCGCTATGGTCAACAAGAATACATGACGGACATAAAAAAAAATAGTATACGGTTTTCGTTGTAGTGATATTACTGTATTAAGGAGCTCAAAGTTTGCCTTCCGAGCGTTTTACGAATAACGACTTTCGGAAAATGGGCTGAATAAGTAAATAATATTCGTTATATCTAAAATTAAAGGCCGCTATGGTCAACATCAAGAAATGGTCCAGGTAATTCAGTAATTAAAGTTTGTAGAAATCTCTTCATTTCTTGGAATTAGAACGCCAAAAATCCACTTTTCTTGCCTTTCTGGAAAAAATATGTGATAGGGCTCTTAAAAACCGGCCAAGTTTTTTTTTACTGTTAAATTTACTGAAAGTAACATAAAAGCTTAAAGTTAGTAACTTATTTCCTACTAAGTGCCATCGAATGCTACATTAACAGGGTATCTATTTTTAACCGACTTCAAAAAAAGGAGGAGGTTATCAATTCGGTTGTATCTTTTTTTTTTAAATGTTTGTTACCTTAGAACTCTGCTATTTATGAACCGATTTGAAAAATTCTTTTTTTTTATTTGAAAGTATATACTTGCAGATTGGTACCATTTTTAACAAAATCCTGCTCTGATGATGAGATCCTTGAGGAATTACCCCTAGAGCCCCGATTGGCCGATATCGGCCAAAACACGAGTCAGCGTGACGGCCCCGTTTTAATTTAATTTTAATTTAATTTGTTTTATTTTATAATGTTTTATTATGTTAAAATGTTTTATTTTAATTATGGATACAGTGGTTTGGCAGTAATTAATGTTTTGGTGTGACGGTGTAATAATTAATTTTTTTTACTAATTTTTACTAAAATTTTTTGGGACATCAACTTGTCAATCGGCTGAGGGGCCGAGGCCTGAAGGGAACTCCTCATATATTATAATATGAAGTTGAAAATGTATTTATTATGTTCATTCAATTCCGATGACAATGTAGTTATTTTTATGGTAATCATGACCTGATTATACAGCCTGGGTTGGCTCCCGACGAGGGAACTCCGCAACGGTTAGCAGTACAGACACAAAAAAAATTATTCTCATTCAGTTATGATAGCCAGCTCTAAGTTTCACCATGACATGGCTGCTGCACCCAGGGTTGGCTTCCAACGAGGGGACTCCTTAACGATCAACAGCACGGACACGAAATTTTGTATATGCATTCAATTACGACAGCCCGTTCTAAGTTTCACCAAGACAAGACTGCGGCACCCAGGGTTGGCTTCCAACGAGAGAACTCCTCAACGGTCGACAGCACAGGTACAAATTTTTGTATACGCATTTAATTAGGATAGCCAGTATCACAATGAGCTGGCTGGTACACCTAGGGTCTGCTCCTGACGAGAGGACTCCTTAACGTTCAACAGCACAGTCACGACTTTTTTTATATGCAGCCCGTTCTAAGTATTATAATGACATGGCTGCTGCACTTATAAAACATTTTGGAGTCGGTAATTTTTTGTTAAAATTGTGTGTATTATTTATATACTTATCATTTAATGCCACTGCTTTTAATAAAGGTTTATTATTATCTGAGATGGCATATTTTTTCTGACACAAACATAAGGCACTCCAATAAGACTCAGGAAGTGAGCTAGCCTTTTCACAGGAGTGCCTACCAAGGCGGGCTCGGTTTCATTTTAACCCCTCAGGCCGATATCAGCCGATATCGTTGTGGCCGATATCGGCCACAACGATTCAGCGTGACGCCCCGTTTTAATTTTATTTTAATTTAATTTGTTTGATTTTATTATGTTTTATTATGTTAATATGGTTTATTTTAATTATGGGTACTGTGGCTTGGCAGTAATTAATGTTTTGGTGAGACAGTTTAGTAATTCAATTTTTTTACTAATTTTTACTAATTTTTTTTGGGACAGCAACTTGTCAATTGGCTGAGGGGCCGAGGCCCGAAGGGTTAATCGCACATTAGGAAAACTAAATTTTACATTTAACTTATGCGCAATTTAGCCTGGCTTCAGACAGATATAATGGTAATTTCTGGGTTGTAAATTACATTTGTTTTGTGCTTTTGCATTTGAATGTATATGTAACTAATAAATAAATACATGAATAAATACATATTTGAATTCAGCGCAAGTAGCACATATGTTAATAAAAACGCGCAATTCCTTTTTTTACTTCGAGACAATGTCTTCGTCTGTCCATACATTTCCCATGAAGCTAAAGATTCATTGCATAGAATCATTTCATATAGGACTACTACATACCTACTACATAATTTTCAAAAAAATTGATGCTGCTTCATTGTTAAAAAATGTGTGTTACGTTTTTTAAAGAATGAAGAAGCACCGAATTTCTTAAAGAAAAACGTCTCACTGGGGTCAAAAGAGATATTTCCGTCTTCATCACGAATATCTTTTTTAGCGCGTAACTAAACTTTCCCTTAAGCCGGGAAAGTAAAGGCAAAACATTAAGAAAGTCTATGAATCAGATTGCACTGAAATATCTTCAGTGAGTTGATAATTAATTAATTAGCTCAATCAAGCGAAAGTGGGTCACGATTCTGAATTTTAACAGGATATTGCTCGGCGCCATCGGCGCAATCGCCAAAGAAAAAAAGAATATAGGAAAAGAAACGTTAAAATAGCACTGTTATTGATTTTATTAATGTGGATAGTTTAGAGTCTACTTGTATACTGTATACTTGACTTGCGTTTGTATTTCTTTCACGATATTTATATACATAACTGCAAAATTTCAAAATAATGTTTGAACCAACTAGAGCTGTCAACTACAACGGGTGAACTTTCCTCAGGAAGTTTCAACATCAGGAATTGTTAACGATATTTAATCGTTCTGTCTCCCGTGATGTGAGCGTAGAAGACTTGGGACGGAAACAATCCACTGTCTAGTTACGCCACTCGCCTGTAAGCCTGTCGCCTTACCGCGAGATACCCAGGTTTATCAAGCAGCGAGCAGACACCCACGCCCTTACTTCCAGTTGCAACAAGATTACTCCGGTTTCCCGACTGGTTACAGGTTCGAGTTTGCTTGCGCGATCGTCTCCATTACGTAGCGGTGATTCGCGGTATCTACCAAATCTATCGCAGTATCTACCAAATCTTCACCCGAAATCGGGTAGCCGATTGGTCGTTTCAAGAGCAGTTTCCGTAAGATTAACAACTATCCCCGCTTTTAGGAAACAAGGCCGTTTCCAGACTTCCCCGGCTATCAGTCGGAATGAACTATCGATTGGCTGACGCCCCACGGTGCGCAAACCGTCCAGGAGCGAGGACGATTTATATCGCACTTCTGCGTAGCGGGTGCCGGATGGGTGAGTTTGGTCGACCCGTGAGTTTGGCCGACCCTAACACATGGGTCTTAGTGGCCTAACAGCAACAGTGCCCATAAGCTCCCAGTATTTGAACCAACTTGGGTTGTCGACTACAGCGGGCGAGCCCGTCACCTCAGGATTTTTTAACGATTAGTCGTTCTATTTCCCTGGAAGTGAGCGCAGAAGACTTGGGGACAAAACAATCCACCGTCTAGCTACGTCACGAGCCCGTAAGAGACCAACGCCTTAACCGCGAGATAGCCAGGAATGTTACCCGGCGGGCCACCACTCGCGCCCTTACTTCCAATTGTGACCAGATTACTCCGGTCTCTCGATTGGTTACGAGTTCGAGGTCGCTTGCGCGGTCCTCTCCCTTACGAAGCGGTGAAACGATGTTTACCGAATCTATCGCGGACCACAGCGTCCTTTGCCCGGCTGTTCACCCAGGATCGGATGGCCGATGGTCATTTCAAGAGCAGTCGCCGTAAGGTCCGCCACCACCCCCACTCTATAGGAAACAGTACTGCTTCCATACTCCCCCGACTGTTAGTCAGAGTTCACAGTCGATTGGCTTACACCGCACGGTACGCAGACCGTCCAGGAGCGGCAGAAGGTTGATTCCCAGGGGAAACTGACCATAAGGCCAGAGTCCTACCCAGGCTCGCAGTATTTTAACCAGTTCCAAAAAAGAAAGCTAACCGCAGTATCTTGATCACTTAGGGCTCTATTTCACTGGGTCATCATGGCGGCGCAACCGGTCGCCGCCGTCGCCAACAAAATGTAAAATATATAGCTCTCAGAAACCAGGTGAGATACTCTTTATAGAGCTGTATATATTTTATTGGTAGCGGCGACTGGTAGCGCCGCCATGGTGACCCAGTAAAATAGAGCCCTTAATGAAAATCGTCTCACTAGACATCTATGTTGTTTCTTTATCAATGCTCGGCACCCGATTCGAGCAAGAGAGACTTTCCTTTGTTAATTGAATGATTAATTAATTAGAGAAAGAAAATACCTAATTATATAATTTTCCGAGAAAGTGTGCAATAAATTTTCGTTAAGTTTCCGAACACGAAAGACACAGTATTTCTTTGACATAATTGTTTTTATTTCGTCCAGCTCAACGACGCACACTATTTCGCCTAGAATATATTGGCGAATTAAAAAAATCAGTGCGTTATGGTAAATATATTTTGTGTAGGTGTTAATCCTTGTAGGTGTAGGTTTAAGTCCCTTATATATCCATATAACTATTTAACTTTCTCCGCCACTTCGCTCACGCGCAAACATCTACTGAATATACTATGACAAAAAATCAATTGTTTTGCAATGTTTCCTGAAAATATACCTTTTTAAAATGTAACTTTTTAAAATTGAAATTATATGCAGTAAAAGGGAAAAGTCTTTAGTTTTAATCACATGAGACGATAAATTTACTTATTTTGATAATAATTCATAATTGTTGATATGACCAATAAACATGACCTAACGATTTAAATTATTTTTTAAATATAAAATACTACTGTTTGTTACTTAAATATAAAAGTTAGACATATGCTGTCGCTGATTTTTTGTAGGCATTATCAAGCTCTACAACTTTTCTCTAGAACTTAATCATATATCTCTCATCGTTAAGGCAGCGTTAGTTAGAAACGTTTTCGTTCGACCGTTTATTCCGACTTACTTTGGAAATCCGACTACCACGAAAAAGTCTTTTCATTTATCGAATTAATATATAGCCTATGACATCACAAATAACGTGGCTTCCTATTGGTAAAAGAATTTTCAAAATCGGTTCAGTAGATCCAGAGATTACTTCCTACAACGTCACAAACTTTACCTCTTTATAATATTAGTATAGATTTATCGCAGATCCGTGGCGCCCTTTCCCCGTCAAGGTTACTCGGTATCGGGTTCATGTAAATGTTATTACTGTAGTTTGAATATGAGATATTCCATCTAAAAGTTTACACTGTGATTTCGGCCCAGCAAGGCGTCTGTGCACCAAAATTCATATCTATAAGCCCAATATTTCGAGATTGAAATATGACTATTGCGCCCCCTCGTGGACCAATTTTTACCACAACCATTTTAACTCTTGCCATGACCAAATCATGCCTGCATACCAAAATTCAGCTCAATGGAATTAGGCGTTTGGGCCCAATCTCGGAGGTCTAGACACAAACGGACAGACATACAGACGGACAGACAAACATATAGACTTCAATCTGGAAATGGTTTTAATCGTCTCGAGAGGCTTAAAATGGATATTTCCTTCGTTACCTCGAAAATTCTTGAATAGGTAGTTAAACATATATTTTGTTAATTACTTATTCAAGTTTAAACGCTAATAATTATAATAACAATCAATGTATCGACATGTTTCATAGATATAATATTTTAAACAAATTAAACTAAAATTTTTAGTCCTTTCTCCGTTCCGCTGTCCATTTTTTTATATTTTTTTTATTTTATTCCAACAAAAGAGAAAAACAGCACTCGAATCTTAAGTTAATAAATAATAATAAAAATATTACGGCCAAAATAGTCTCCTGATAATATACAGTTTATGTGCGTGATGTTGTGTAATAATATTTATATATTATGTTATATAATCATGTTCTCTCGATTTGTGAGTGTGTATGATAGAGTGGGATGAGCGTGTTTATATGTGTGATTGTGATGTGTGTTTAATGGGTGTGTGTAAGTACATCTACGTGTATGTGTATAGTGTACGTGTATAGTTGTGTATATATGAGAGGGTGTGATTCTGCGCAGGTATGTATCTGTTCAAGCTTTTATGGTCTGGTCTATCTTACCGCTTTCCGTGCTGATGTCTGCAAAATAATGAATCTCACTCATACTCGTATAAATTTAGTAACAGCGAAAAATACAGACTAGATGGCTATCGTACTCATAAAAATCAACGCTTGTCTTAAAAAAACACGGCAAAAAGCATGGAACTTCATAAGCGTAGTCTGAACAAAATTGTTTCAGCCCCGGTCGCAGCAAGATACGGTAAAGTGTTTGCTTATGCCGATTTATTCAAAACATACGAAGGGACTGGAGAAACACAGCATTGTACTAAAGGTGGCGTGGATGCGAAATCTACTTAAATATGCGTATTTTTAAATCAGATAAATAACAATTATAATAGGAAATGTTCGTTTTTGCGAAAGTAACAGTGATATTTCTGCAATTTTTTAATTAAAACTTAGTTTGCTCGGAAAACATGCCCTCTAGGTTTTATTTAATTTATCAAACCGATGAAGAGTGTCTTCACATTCTACTAGACCTTAGAGTGACTTCACATAATAGGCCTTATGTCGAAATAACTATTATATTCGCAATAAAAAGACATTTTTTTAAATTCATAGATAAAAGAGGAATCTAAAATTTGCCAAAACATAGTATTGCAAAAAATATTTTGTTAATAATATTTAGGATTATAAATTATTTAATTAATAGTCCAATTTACACAGATACAAAAATCAGGATGCAATCACGACAAAAAGGGTCGATAATTTTATTCATAATTTCCCGTGTAATATAACTATTCATAACTACGTGATAATTCTCTCCTATATCGATTAATTTTATTCATAACTAAGTAAATAATTCTCTCCTAAATCGATTAATGCGACTAAGAGTACGGTGATATTTAATAAACTTAATTAGTTACTTACACACGCAAACGAACATTACCATTCTCACTTGCACTTACACATTACCATCTCAGCCTCTCTAAAATAACCTTAATTGGCATTTTTTACCTTCTTGATTATAATTTGACTTACAGGATAGTGGCCATTTTCGTATGAAAGGTGTACCCAGAGTTAACAACTAGAAACTTATACCACTTAATTGTGCTTGTGTAAAGAAGTAATAATATCAAAGTTCAACTGATTAATCAATGTAGGAATTATACACATTCGAAGTATTGCATATATGGATGATTTAGTGATATAAATTAGTTATTTAACCTATTTAAATTGGTTTTATTATGTAACTAGGGTTTATTACAAGCAGTGTTGGGTCAATCGATTAAAATCTTCAATCGACTAATCAATCATGATCGATTTAATCACGATTAATTTAGTCGTGAATAAAGTTAGTTGCGATTAAACAAATCATGACAGGTTAATTAGTACTTAATCGTCAATCATGACTAACTTGCTCTTTAAATGCCACCTGATAATTCTTTCTATTATATCTATTGGTTGACTGTACATAGATTCTCACCGGTTTCGCCGGCAGGCCAGCCGGCTGAGCGACCGACCGGCCGACCGACCGACCGGCCGACCGGCCGACCCTCCGGCCGACGAACAAGCGACCGGTCGACCGACCGACCGACAAGCTGATTGACCGTCAGTCAGGCGGACCGAGCGACCGGTCGACCGAAGGACCGAACGACCGACCGACGAAAAACTTGTAAAGTTGAAGTTGACCGTTGTCGAGAATATCAATCGCGATTTTTAGTCATGATTACGATTGACAATTGGTCAATCTTTAGTCACGATTGACGATTAATCAATCTTTAGTCACGATTGACGATTAAACGAATCAATCGGTAGTCGGTAATCACGATTAACGTATTTAATCATTAATTGTCAATAGTTAGTCGACTAAATTTTACCCAGCACTAATTAGAAGTCGTTATTTAAATCAAGAGTTGAACTAAAATCCAAAAGAAAAATAAACGTCCAGCTAGAAATTAAAAACGTCATCACATGAAAACAGAAAACACTTATAACACCCCAACGTAAAATGAAGATATGACAACGGTCAAGGTGCCAAATCTTACCTGCCACTCATACACTAAGTATACATCTCTGTTTTGCTTATTTACTGTGTCTCTTTCATTGATAAACTTGTTTAGACGACCCTAACGTAAAACAAAGAAATTTCCATTGCCTAGGCGCCGAAGCCTACTTGACACCCGCACACTGATGCATCTATCTCTAACTTACTTAGTGGTAATTGTATCAATACCATATAATAGGGTATTATGGAGTTAGTTGCCTTTATATCAAACTTCGAGTAATATATGTATATAAAGACGTAAGTAGATATATATATATATATATATATATATATATATATATATATATATATATATATATATATATATATATATATATATATATATATATATATATATATATATATATATATATATATATATATATATATATATATATATATATATATATATATATATATATATATATATATATATATATATATATATATATATATATATATATATATATATATATATATATATATATATATATATATATATATATATATATATATATATATATATATATATATATATATATATATATATATATATATATATATATATATATATATATATATATATATATATATATATATATATATATATATATATATATATATATATATATATTTTACACGATTTCCCACCACAAAAGGAGTGTAATGTGTTCAATTCATTTATGTATGTTTTCCGTTTCTTTATTCCACTATAACTTTAAGCGCTTGAGCCGATTTAGAAGTATGTAGTATTTTTAAAATCGTTATCTTGGGTGTCATATGGTGCATTAACTGTCAAAATATTAAGTAAATAATTGTCTAAATGTCCAAATCTCCAAACGTCAATAAGTTAACATAATTATATCAGGTCTAATTGAGTACATTCAGAAAATATATAATATGTATCTATATGGATAAATACTTAAACAACAAATATTTCATAAATAAAACCGTAAAAAAATAATTATAAATACAGTATTTCACTTTTTGTAACGGCAGTCGTGTTTTTAATTCCTTTTAATATATATACTTATTAAACTATTTTTCCGACTGTTTTTTTATTTTATATTTTTGGCACAATTTTGTTAATTAAAACCAAATTCATTTATTTATGTCTAGATTGTTATTTACGACCTGATTTCCAAAATTAACGAATGATACGTACATTGCAAAGTACTTAGTAACAGTGCGATAGCGGTACTTGAGTTGACCATAATGTAAATTAAATAAAAAAATATAAAAAACGACATTTTTTTTAAAAAATGCAGCAGCCATGTCATGGTGAAACTTTGAACCGGCTGCCATAATTGAATGCGTATACAAAATTACGTGTATGTGCGTTCAGGAATTACCACGTTGGAAGCCAGCCCTGGGTGCCGCAGTCCTGTCTTGGTGAAACTTAGAACAAGCTATCGTAATTGAATGCATACACAAAATTTTGTGCCTGTGCTGTTGACCGTTGAAGAGTCCCCCCGTCGGGAGCCAACCCTGGGTGCAGCAGCCATGTCATGGTGAAACAGAACGGGCTATCATAACTGAATGCGTATACAAAATTTCGTGTCTGTGCTGTTGGCCGTTGAGGAGTCCCCTCGTCGGGAGCCAACCCTGGGTGTAGAATCAGGCCATGCTTACCATAAAAAATGCATTGTCATCGGAACTGAACCAGCATGTGAATTTTCAACTTCATATGATAATATTTGAGTAGTTCCCTCAATTCCTCATGGATCCCATCATCAGAACAGAATTTTAACAAACATTAAAACCGAATTCGACAACTGAATTGATACCCTCCTCCTTTTTTTGATGTCGGTTAATCCCACTAATATTATAAACGCGAAAGTTTGTATGTATGTATGGATGTTTGTTACTCTTTCACGCAAAAACTACTGAATGGATTTTGATGAAACTTTACAATAATATAGCTTACACATCAGAATAACACATAGGCTATAATCTATAAAGATATAGTGTGAATTATCTAAAATATAACGATAACTGTCAAGTAGGAAAAAAATCTAAGAAATTGACATTCGAAATTTAAATTCTATCCTACTATCCTACTAATATTATAAACGCGAAAGTTTGTATGTATGTATGGATGTTTGTTACTCTTTCACGCAAAAACTTCTGAATGGATTTTGATGAAACTTTACAATAATATAGCTTACACATCAGAATAACACATAGGCTATAATCTATAAAGATATAGTGTGAATTATCTAAAATATAACGATAACTGTCAAGTAGGAAAAAAATCTAAGAAATTGACATTCGAAATTTAAATTCTATCCTACTATCCTACTAATATTATAAACGCGATAGTTTGTATGTATGTATGGATGTTTGTTACTCTTTCACGCAAAAACTACTGAATGGATTTTGATGAAACTTTACAATAATATAGCTTACACTGTACACATCAGAATAACACATAGGCTATAATTTGTAAAGATATATGGTTTTATATCATCATTATCACAATTTTCTATCACCACGCGGGTGAAACCGCTGGGCGCAGCTAGTTATTTATAATGTAAATACATATCATGAGCAAAATTTTATATTAATTTAATGGAAGAAATACATATTGCAGTGTGTTCAACCCTTCTGGAAACATTATGACACGTTTTCAGTAATGATACGTCAATAAACAAGTAAATATGTTGAACATAAAAAAAACTCTATATATACTGTCGTTACACAAAGTGAACTATTGTATTTATAATTATTCTCATTACGACTTTTTTATAAAATATTTGTGGTATATGCATATATCCATATATCTCTATGTATATTTCCGGAATGTACTCAATCAGACCCTTCATTTGATACTGTTAATTTATTGACATTTGGACATTTAGACAACTAAGTACTTGAAATTTGGACAGTTAAAGACCCAATGATACTCGGGATGACATAACGGTTCTAACATTACCACACACTTCTAAATTGGTTCAATTAGAAGTTATGGTTGAATAAGAAAAACGAAAACATACATAGATGAACCCTGAACATATTACATCCCTTTTTTTGGGCAGTCGTGTAATAACATATTGTCACCTCAGATTCTAGCGTATTACTATCGCCCCGACGGCTAAATTTTGAATAAGCTATTCTAGTTTATGAAATGTAATTATACGGCAAAAATGAACAAGCTTAGATGAGAAATTGCCGTATATACGGCTTCGAGCTTATCAAGCCTAGGAGTGTGATTATAACATGCTATAAAATTAAATATCAAACCACGTTGCATGGAACAACAACTTCAAAAATGCTTATTCCAGTGGTTCATTTTCCTCAGCGAAGCCAGTAATAAAGCCATAATTTCAATCTATTTATATGTAAATTTTATGATATGCTGTAATGTAAAGGCATGAACAAATTGCACAAGCAGTGTTTACCTTCAATATTTAAATTTTGGTTATGTAGTGTCATTGGTTATAATACATTGTGTGTCCGTAAAGTAATGAGACTGGTTTTGGTATAAAAAAAAAAATTACGCCATCGGTACATATTAGCGAAATTCTTCAAAATAGTCTACTTGGGCGTCGATACACCGCTGCCTACGCGATTCCGAGGCCGAAAAGGCTCCCTGAAAATCGGCTGCCGTAACCGCTTAAGAGATTCTGTGACAGCTTATTGGATGGCGTGAAAATCTTACAAACGTACTGATTCCATAAGGTTTAGGAGCCGTACTGGAATACCATTCGACGCCCCTTAACAGGAAAGCCTGGTTCAATTTATAACTGTCATTGATTTTGTTCTTCACTCAGCATTTTTGGCACCATTTTCGCAAAAACTTTCCGTATGTTCAAAATTTTAAGAACCGAACCATCGTTTTGCATATTATGTTAAGGTCTTCGGCAATTAATCTTACACTCAAACGACGGTCGAAGTCCAGGAGATTTTTACTTTAGCCACATTTTCGTCCAAACCACGATAAAACCACCTTTTATGAACCACCACCTAGGCACTTGACAGGGCGTCGTGTTTGTAAGCCTCATTAATTAAGAACAGCGTGTCGGAAACGGACCATTTTTGATATTTTCTTCCGTGACAAAAACTGAAAAACAGCTCTTGCGCCATGCATGATTCTCAACTGTGTCGGAACTCGGACCCGACTGCCGCCCAATGCGTTGCTTAGCTTAGACTCCCCACCACAAATCCTGCTGCCAGAAAGCGCGCTGATGGCGACTGAGGCGCCACGCGGCGGCCAGTTTCATTACTTTACGAACACATCATGTATAGCGTATTAGACTGCTCAACGTCATACTTTGGCACTAGGTTTGGCAACGATTTAGCAACTAGTATTTTACTACAAAATGCAACGTGTAGATGGAACTCATAGTCCCAAAAATTTAATATTCCTCTCTTTATATGTTTAATTTGGCGATTTTCGTGGCATAATAGTATGGTAACGCACCGGTGCAGTATCCGGTGTGAAATAATAATATAATAACAAACGATATTTTAAATCATAGTTCTTATTGTTTTAATATTATTTACATATTTATGTCAATTTTTAATTTGGTATACATATTTCAATACTTACTAATTACGTACTCTTCGTTTTATTTCTGTGAAGTAATCAGCGTAAATAAAAAATGCGATGGATGCCACTAATAATTAAAGGTTAATCAACAAAATGGGTTAAACAAGACCTCACTTGATCAACATAAAAGACATAAAAAAAATATTAAAAAAAATGTCATTTTAACAGATTTTTTAATATTGCTCTTCTCTGCTAAGGACTGTATGTGTAAAAAAATATAGATTTGAATTAGTGAATAGTGAATAATATTGAATGTAATATTTAGTAACAGGTGTTTCATACCATTTCAAAGGCAATAAAAAATTTGCTAGTACTTTAAAACAAAACACATTTTGTTTTCTTGCTTTTTTTATCAAAAAACCTTGTTTTACTCAAAATGATGGCCCTATTACCCAATTTTATCAGTATTGTTTATAATTCCTCACTTTATATACTACCTAACAATGAAGAACAAAGAAGAACAAGAGCAACTTTAGCTATGACAGGTTAAACAGCACTACTTACGCGGCGCTTTCGTAATCTATCTTTGAAATCTATTACAGACTAGCGGAACCCGGCGAACTTTGTCTCGCCACGAATTCGTTCGCTTAGCAGCAGATGGCGTTAACTTATGGTAATTTTCATCGCTGATGTTTGACATTTGCATTGTTTGTTTAAATTATTCATTGGAAGCAGTCTGATTGTTTATCTTTTGTCTCACCAAAAGAGCAGTTTCATCAATTGCCATTTGTGGATTCGTTGTGCTCGTTGTGTCATAAATGGAGGAGAAAAGTGTGTAAAAAGTACGATTTTGTTTGACA
This sequence comes from Micropterix aruncella, assembly GCA_944548615.1. Lineage (NCBI taxonomy): Eukaryota > Metazoa > Arthropoda > Insecta > Lepidoptera > Micropterigidae > Micropterix > Micropterix aruncella. The sequence continues at coordinate 12,664,463 of OX155966.1, forward strand.
GAGAATGTTAGACAGAAAATGCTTAGAATCTGGTGCATTTCCAGACACGAACTATCATAATGGAACCAATGGTGTCAATCTCATTTTACCCCCTGCGCAACACAAACCGAGTGGTTCGTTTCGTGGCGGTAATTCAAGGCATTGCAATATGGGCACAAATGGCCCATTTCTCCAATTTGCATGCATTTATAAACGCTGTTTTGTTTCGTCAGGTCATAATAGATTTGCCTCTCTGTATGTGTTTTGTCTCAAATTCAATCGTCTTCGCACTGCAACATTACGGATCCGTGCCGCTTTATTCAATTCTTGGCGATGCTCATCGCTTTCAGTTGCTCGAACGAGTTACACAAATTTATTTAATTCAGTTAATTTACCTTCAGAATCACGAACACGCTATCAAGAATTCGTAAAATTCAACTTAACTGTCAAATGTCAACTGCGCCGCTATCTTGATTTTCGAATTTTTATTCTTGTCAGGCAACGCCATCTATGATCAAGCTTAGTACTAAAATAATTTTCGGTTTTTCACATTTTTCTCACTTTTCCGAGAGATTTTCAGGATTTTTTATTGCCTATAGTAAGACCGAAGTGATTATGAACGAAACAAAAAAAGAATCATCCAAATCGGGTTAGCCGATCGTGAGTTATTAGGTAACATACATAAAACCCGACTCATTTTTATTATATAGATTATAGGTGCACCAAGAAAGTCACCCTATTAAACATAATATTTTTAACTTATGTCATCTACACTTGCGTTTCGTAGTGAATTCTGGTTGCCAAATTGTAGTACGAGGTTGATCAATCTAATACGCTATGTAAACAATGGTTTTAGGTATGCTGATAGATATTGCTGCAAGGCATTTAATAAGCTTGCCCGTTTTATTGGAAATAAATCGTTTTATTATTATTATAATTATTTAATTCTGCGCCAAACGTCACTCATCTAAATGGCCACATCAAGCACTCACTGCCTTTCGCAACGTCTTCTTTAGTTCCGCGTATGCGACAACTGTCAGAATCCACTTGTCGAATTGATGATCTACCTAATGTCATTTGTTTACGTGATTTTGTTAAACGTCCCCCCGCCGTTTTCGTATTATATCGCTAAATCTCGCAAAGAGGGATATGTCCGATTCACTGGCCAATTCAACATGGCCAATCCTGAATACGAAATTTCGCCTGAAGGGACTCCCCGAAATGTTGTCTATTTCCATAATCCGCCTGGGATCGTTTCGAATTCCGCCGAACGGTGAGCTACCTCTTCATCAATCTGACGCGGATCGGGACAAATACTCCAGAGAGGCCACTAATATTTACAAAGCAGATTGAATTACAGATTAAATTACAAAGTTGCATTTTTTTTTGCTTTTTACTACAATTACTGTCATTTTTTATTCCAATTTTTATGAATTCATTATATATCAGTAGCTTGTTATCAAAACAAGCTATGTCCACTTTTTGATATTTTGAGTAAATGGCAAATGTTTGTTGCCGACTATTGAGAAAACCCATACATGTTATATATATTGAGTTATGTTTAGGAAGGTATAATGATACTGAAATGCTATAAATCCTGCAAGATTTTCCTGTGTATTACGAGAAAATTAAATTTTTAGTTTGGACTTACCTTGTTTTAATAATAAGGTATGGACTTGACTTGTTTTGTAAATTATTACTTTGGACTTGACTTGTTTTGCAACTGCAGTAACAGGACTTGCCTTGTTTTGGCACAAAGCGAATAGCGGCTTATATTGATAGGGTTGGCACAATTACAATCAAGTGACACAAAACAATCTCGTTTATTTTTTACTTAAGTATGTATATTACATAAAAATCAAACAATAGAATCAAATAAGTTGAGATGGTGGATCAAAGTCCATGTGTTCTTCACACAAGAGATTATGTTCTTGCTCTTCCGCGTTTTCAGGGATAGTTTCTGGTGTAGTACTGAGTAATGATGCATAGTATCGGAGTTGCGGTCTTTCGGCATATTACATATTATGTAATATGTAGATGATAATAATCTCCTGTTTATTATTTTCATTACATGTTTAATTTTTTTAATTTCCCTTCTGAACAACTGACGTGGAGGAAAAGTATTGTGAACGCAATAAAAAAAACGAGATAAAGACGGAAATGCCCTCTGAGATTATTAGGACCATTTCCGTATTAAAATCTGTCTGTGTGTCTGCCTGAGTGTATTTCTCTACGATAGCCCCGAAACGTTTTATCCGATTGAGCTGAAATTCGGCACGCAGGCATCCTTTGTTAATGGCACGCAGGCATCGTTTGTTGAAAAGGTTGTGCTTGAAATCGGAACACCAGGGGCGAAATATTGGACAGAGATTTAAATTTGGTACTTGTTGGGCCAAAACCACATTGTGAAAGTGTGGTTGGAATATCCTGTATACAAGCTACACTAATGATATTTAAATTCCGCCAAACATTTTAATTATTGTCGAGCGATTGCGTGATATGATTTTTGATGCGTCCGCAAGCCCAGGGCCCGGGAGACGGTCCCCGTCCGACGGGTGCCGGAACCGCTCGCCGCACACCCCCACTCCGCCATATTAACGCCATCTCTTGACGGTTGGCCCGAACCCGCCCTTAGCCGAGAAACGAACCGTGCTCCCTGGGGAATCGCAATATAACTTCGTAAATTAACAACAATAAAACAATTACTTTGATAATCTTTTCACCAAAAATATATATTGTAGTAAAGTAAAAATTTGCATAATGAAATTGATACGTGTGCTCTTTAATAACACCAAATAACAACTGATAGTGATGCGTCGAAACAAATTGGCGGTATTTTAAAACCACTCAATTTCTATATTGCTGACTTTCTCCTCTTTTATATCGCACAGAGAAACCTCTATAGCAGTCTTTTAAAAAGCGTCGAGTCTTTACATTGTAGTCAAGAAATTCCGATCTAGATAGAGCCTACTACTCGATTTCATAAAACAACTAACAAAATATGTACAACTTGATACTTCTGTACGAAAATAAATCTTCCGAGCCCTCCACTACGTTAAAAACTCCATTCACCTCAGCACAGCCTGGCTCTTAATATTATTTTTTTTAAATAGTTTTTATTTATGTCCAGTCAGTATTAAAATAAAATATTTTTAAATGACTATTCTTATGATTATTTCTTATTATTTAATTGCTGTTACTATTATTTAACATTTTATTTAATTTATCACAATTGTCTATTTTATGTATTTTTATTTTAATTATATCCTATTGTGATTATTAGCTACAACTTATTTGTTATGTAGATAGTTATGGTATAAAAAACGTTTTTTTTTAAATTGCCGAATATATGTACCTACATTAAAAAAAACTAAAGAGCTCGCTGCCTTGCAACAAGTCCTGATACTTAATTGGGCAGCAGCAGTACATATATGCTAATGGGCATATTGGTTGTGTTATAATTTTCATTAAATGTGAATAAAATAAGTAAACATAAATTAATAAGAATTTTACTGAGACATGCGCTTTGTAAATACTTTAATTACCTAATTAAATTAATTAATTAATTTAAAAACTTTAATTTATTTTGCACATTTCCAATTAGTGACATTAACATCAAAGTAAAATAATAAATATTGTTTAAGGTTTTATAATAGACAAAATTTCAACAAGAAGAAAAATCGACTACAATTTTTTCGTAGATGCGAAGTGCAGCAGCCACGTCATGGTGATACTTAGAACGGGCTATCATAATTGAATGCGTATACAAAATTTTGGGTTTGTGCTGTTGACCGTTGAGGAGTTCCCTCGTTGAAAATCAACCATGGGCGCCGCAATCCAGTATTGGTGAAACTTAGAACGGGCTGTCATAATTAAATGCATATACAAAATTTCGTGTTTGTGCTGTTGACTGTTGAGGAGTTCCCTCGTCGGGGGCCAATACAGGATATAGAATCAGGTTATGCTTACAATAAAAATAAAAGAATTGTCATGGTAATTGAACCGACATGTAAATTTTCAATTTCAAAAGATAATATTTGAGGAGTTCCCTCAATTCCTCAAAGATCCCAACATCAGAACAGGATAAAAATGGGACCAATCTGTAAGTATATATTTTCGAAAAAAAAAAGAATTTTCCAAATCGATTCATAAATGGCAGAGTTCTGAGGTAAGAAACATAAAAAAAGATACAAACGAATTGGATAATCTCCTTCTTTTTTTGAAGTCGGTTAAAAAAATACTGTGTTGTTTGTGCTGCCGCAGCTGGCTATCAATCGTAAAATTCAAGATCTTTTTGGGAGATACATAATTTAGACCACTCAGAATAATGAGGGACTTTCACCACTACTTCAACTATTTCAATAATTTGTATGTAGCCAGCCACTTAGGCTGATTAGATTTCAATCATCCGTTTAGCATTTATAAAAAGCGTAGATGAGCCCTATCGTCTTGATAATTCTTAGATTCTTCAATGAACTATTTTTGGCCGTCTGAGACTGCATCTTTTAAGTGGTATTTTTATTAAAATCGTGACTTCAATAATATCAATAAGAGGATAAAAAATTGCCCAGCCCTATGAAAATCGGGAAAATTTCATAAATTATTCATTTTTTATTTCTCGCCATTCCATATTAAAAAACACTTGTATGTATGTATATATATATATATATATATATATATATATATATAATATTTATATATATATATATATATATATATATATATATATATATATATATATATATATATATATATATATATATATATATATATATATATATATATATATATTATATATATATATATTATATATATATATATATATATATATATATATATATATATATATATATATATATATATATATATATATATATATATATATATATATATATATATATATATATATATATAATATATATATATATATATATATATATATATATATATATATATATATATATATATATATATATATATATATATATATATATATATATATATATATATATATATATATATATATATATATATATATATATATAAATATATATATATATATATATATAATATATATATATATATATATATATATATATATATATATATATATATATATATATATAATATATATATATATATATATATATATATATGTATATATATATATATATATATATATATATATATATATATATATAAATATATATATATATATATATATATATATATATATATATATATATATATATATATAATATATATATATATATATATATATATATATATATATATATATATATATATATATATATATATATATATATATACGTGCACTT
>OX155966.1:12669980-12782480 GCA_944548615.1 Micropterix aruncella
ATATATATATATATATATATATATATATATATATATATATATATATATATATATATATATATATATATATATATATATATATATATATATATATATATATATATATATATATATATATATATATATATATATATATATATATATATATATATATATATATATATATATATATATATATATATATATATATATAAATATATATATATATATTATATATATATATATATATATATATATATATATATATATATATATATATATATATATATATATATATATATATATATATATATATATATATATATATATATATATATATATATATATATATATATATATATATATATATATATATATATATATATATATATATATATATATATATATATATATATATATATATATATATATATATATATATATATATATATATATATATATATATATATATATATATATATATATATATATATATATATATATATATATATATATATATATATATATATATATATATATATATATATATATATATATATATATATATATATATATATATATATATATATATATATATATATATATATATATATATATATATATATATATATATATATGTAACTAACCCTTTATCATATATATTTGAATTAATATGTATACTATTTTATGCCATTAGCTTGTGTTAGTATTGAAAGTAGTCTATTAGTCAGTACTACACAAACGTCAGTACTACTCAAAAACATAGGCAGTATATTTCGTATGCCCAGATACAGGCTGTTCGGTCTAGTTGGGCATTCGTCTAGAATGATCGTATGGGTTGTGTTCATTTCCTTATTGCTTATATAAATAGTTACAAATTATACCTGTACGATCACACTGTTAACTCTCTACCAAGATGTAATTAAAATATATATCTATATATATATATATATATATATATATATATATATATTGAATTTTTGGTGATGGCTGTTGGAGGTAAAGTCAACAGTCTTGTATTCATCCAAAATTGCAAATGCAGTCGGATGTGTCATAATAATAAACGTTTAAAATACAAATAATCAAAAATATGAATGGAACAAAATTAAATAATTAAAATAAATCAAAGAAATTAACAACCTAAAAGTAAAGCAACAAATCATGAATTAAAATAATAAAATAATAATAACCAAAATCATACAAAATAAAAGATAAATGCTCAATAATAAAACGGCAATAATTATAGTGAATAATCGAACATTATCAAATTATTCGTACGAGGTTTACCTCGTATAATTTAATATAAGAGTAATTTTAGATAAATACTTATATTTTTACAAAAGTATGTATAGTAAAGTATTGTAATATTTTTCTAGGTCGTCTACCTTATAAATAGCATGTAATCTATTACTTATAGCATTTAATCTATTATAAATAGCATGTACCTTATAAATAGCCAGAATTTAACTCTTTATTCAAACATTTTTGTTTTTAAATCTCGTATTGACTTTAGGTTATTAAATGTTTAAAGGCCATATACACAAATAACTATTGGAATATAGTGAAACGGACTTTGGGGACGGCTATGTTCGCATTGCTACCAGTGAGTGCATGTTAAGCGTACACTCGTGTATGCTGTTTTTAGCATTTTACTTACCCTGCCCACAAACCGATGAGGAGGGACAGTATTTGAATGCGGCATTTTTTTTCGAGATAAAGGCGGAAATAATATATTTGACCCATCCTCCCCCTTCCCTCCTGAAACGATAAAGACCGTTTCCAGATGGAAGTCTGTCTTCTGTGTGTCTGTCTGTCTGCCTGTTTATCTATCTGCCTGTATGTGTGTGTTTCTGCACGATAGCGCCCAAACGCTTAATCCGATTGAGCTGAAATTCGGCATGCATGTACCATTTAATCATGGCAAGAGTTAAAAAGGTTGTGGTTGCAATCGGTCCACCAGAGGGGCGCACTAGTCATATGTCGCTCTCGAAGTAATGGACTTAGAAACTTGAAATTTGGTATGCAGAGATGCCTTGATTGGCCAAAATCACATTGTGAAATTTTGGCAGAAATATCTCATACACAATCTGCACTAATAATATTTAAATTCCGCCTTGCGTTTTAATCAAACATTAACGCCGTCTGTGGCCAACCCGCCCGAGCACCCGAGGCAACGAGTTCTTGGCTAATTGCCTGGAAAGTCGTGGGGTGACACCGCCATTTTTAAAAAATTATATCATAATAATATTTTACCCCTCCGACGATAGGAATACTATGTACTCTCTGCGTGGTCGTAAAATTGTCAATTATCCCTACCGTCATGGTAAAATAACATCTAGGAAAGCATGGCAAAGAGGCCACTTAGCCCGCATCTACGAAAAATGAGTTTGTTTTCGTAAGTCCCTCTTGAGGGGAACGGAATCTACCCTTCCCTTGTAAGCTGAATAATAATGGATCTACTCTTGTGGTTTTCTCAGCGCCTCCACGACATAGAAAACGTGCATTAAAAAATAAAGCTATTAGGGCATGAAGAGCGGAGTGGCTCGAGGCTTTTAAGAACGCTTCGAAGGCTCCACTGCGCGTTTACTGTTCCATTTATTACGATGCTTCGCAGCCGTTTCGATGACTTTCAGAAGGCCTGTTTACTGTTTACATTCTCATCTGTCTTCGGATCCACTTTGCCGGAACTTTCAATCCCAACCTTAGGATTACGACCAATGTTTATATTTGAAGGGTTACGGGAAATTTTTGGCAATTCCATTTTTAAAATTTACTAACCTAAAAAATATATTAAAGCAAGGATTTGAGTGACAAAACATGTATTTTGTCTGTACGTAATTTCACTTATTTCTTTGATATACTGTTTCAAATACAAATAGTGTATTTTGATTTCCATATCTAATTTAGGTACTTCGATTTTGTTTTATCTACCCTATTTTTTGTTATATTGTGAAAAAATATTATTAATTCTTCTTGTTCTTGACTATGTTTTAACTATTTTTTTATGTTATTGCGTCGCAACATTTTATTCTGAATCTATTTCCAAATCTAAAATATTTTCCCGAAATTGAATTATATTAGTGAAAAAATTTTTAAACCCATCCGATTTCGATGCCAAACCTAACTGATTTTGTGCTAATATTATAATATGTGTTTTTTTAATTACAAGCTTTTATTTACCTTGCAATGTATGTTTGTTTGTATGTACCTATGTATGTTTGTTTAGGTCAAATCTTGCAAGCTAAATTAGAACCACTTTTTCTTATCTTATGAAAATAAAATTTTACACGTTGATTCAGTTCCGATGACAATGCATTTTTATTATGAGCATGACCTGAGTCTACAATTAGGATCGGCTCCCGACGAGGCTACTCTTACAGCACAAACAAACAATTTTGTATACGCTTTCAATTATAATAGGCCGTTCTAAATTTCACCATGACATGGCTACTGAAGCCAGGATTGCCTCCTGACGAGAGGAATTTAGGAGTCAACAGCACAGAAACGATATTTTGTATACGCATTCAATTATGATAGCCCGTTCTAAGTTTCACCGCGACATGGCTGCTGCACTCAGGGTTGGCTTCCAACGAGGGAACTCCTCAACGGTCGACAGCACAGAAACCAAATTATGTATTCTAAGCTTCACTGTGACATGGGTGTGCGCCCAGGGTTAGCTCGGGACAGCTAACTTTGTCCTTTATTATTGAATCAATATATCTATGCAATCATGTTGTAAAAAAAAATATTGTACGCCTAAAATGTAGGTTGTGAGGCACTGAATAATTATAGAAATCCATGTTACTACACCACAATCACAATTAAATAAATTTAATTGAATCAGAAATATAAATCACATATATTTGAGTTTGTAAAAGGCATACATACAATTACTGAAATTCCACCTCAGAAAAAAACAAAAGTATAATATAAGAATGATATAATACGAAGAATATGTGAGTTACTAAAAAAACACATTTTACTTTAATTATACCTCCGGAAAAAGATAAAACGGGGAAACGTCATTGGCCTTGATTAGTTTCCCATCAGAGTTACTCGTCAGCGTCAACAGGAGGGTCATCGAGGTATCCCACCTCTGGTCCATGTCCAGCGCTACCCCGTGGACCTTGATCGTTCTCTCCCGTCACACGTTTTCTTCTCTCTTCATTTAAGGCTAGTTTATGATCTCTCTCTTTCAAAAGTCGATTCATGATTCGTTTCGTTTGGGAACAAGCCACAAGATGACATTAGTAATTCATTTTCACAACAAAATTGACATTGATCGTTTTTCTCAGTAACCCTTCAATTGATTTCACTATGAGAACACTCTTGGTAGCGAGGGGTTACACTTGAAACGCGTATTAATTTCTTATTGAGGTCATACGCACACGTGTGGGTCTTCAGACGACTAGCATCATCGGAGGAGGACACAACATGGGAGCATGTCATTAACTCATATTGAGGTCATACACCCAGGCGCAGATCTTCGGAGGGCTGGCGGCTTCGGAGAGATGATAAATATTTGTAGCGTGTATCATTGACTAATTTTGAGATCATTGACTCAGTATCATTAACTCAGGTTACCAGTCATGCTAGAGTTTTCACGATGGGTACATATTTTTGCGATGCAAACTAAATTACATTTGTGTGGATTTTATCACCCCTCTAGATATTATATCTGTTCTTTGGTAATAGTGTTCTATGGTATAAAATATAGTGACTTCAATTATATATTTTTATTATTATTCTTTTTATTCATTCATTCTGATCGCTAATTTATACTTAAACTAAGGTGGGTTTATAAATTCCAACACTATTGGCAGGGAGATATTCTGTATCTAAAAATGAACAACTTTAGTTTTGCAATTTTGGGCCTTAGAAAATACTTGGGGACCGAAGTACTTGGAGGTCTCGACTACAACGAGCGAACCCGTCACCTCAGGAAGTTTTAACGATAATGATCGTTCTGTCTCCTGTGAGGTGAGCGTAGAAGACTATGGGACGAAACAGTCCACTGTCGCCCACGGCGTCCTTTACCCAGCCGTATCCAGACTCCCCCGGTTATCAGTCGGAATGCACAGCCGATTGGCTGACGACGCACGGTGCGCCGTGCAAACCACGAAACATCCAGGAGCGCCCGAGGGACGATTCCCAGCGTAACTGGCACGCAGGCACAGAGACTTACACGGGCTCGCACTTCTGCGTGGAGGCTACCGGGTGGCTGCTGACCTGTGAGTTGGGCTGACCCTAACACATGGGTCATAATGGACCAACTGCACAAGGCCAATTAGCTTCAGGACCAAATGACTATAACAAAAAAAATTTAGTTGCAGTTATGTAAATACCTATTACATCGGTACCAGTGCCTAATCATAATAATATTATCACCGACGACTAGCATGTAGCCCGAGCTATTGCAATATACCTACTCAGTATAATATAGTAAACGAGCGTATGAAAGCTCGCTTTACACGCCATTAAAATTTAAACCAGGTCATAATTTCTTAAGTGAATTAGCGCCTCAAAGGACGGACAACGTCCGTAATGATGCGAACGTCCAAGATTTCTCATCGTATACATCGTATATAACGACCTAACACAACGTGGCATAACGTAAAATAGTTGGGAAGCCAGCCACAAAAAAGTGTAAGAGTTTTATAAAAGCTAATACTTTCAGATCTGACAGTATTTTAACCATATAATGCCGGGGTAGAGTCAGCAGGCCAGATCTCGGGACATTTGGCGATGGTGTATACTAGGAAGGTGTAATTTTAATTAGTACCCCCAAGGTGTTCAGACTGCTTAACAATATAACTCGTGGCGTTATCATTACTCCATATATATCACAAAAATGACGTCCCTGCAAATACACCGTTACGTATTTGTCGGCAACTATTACGCATCGGTCCAATGTGCCGCGCAATATAATAGACTTCATTTTTGTGACATGTATGGAGTAATGCTGACGCCGCGCATTCTATTGTTAAGCAATCTAACCATTTGTTTCGAGTTCTGTATTGTATCCACTGTCTACTGATGAATTTTAAGCTTTTCCAAAAAACTTTGGAAGGTTACTAATTAAAATTACACATTTCCTAGTACGCCAGCGCCAGGTGTCCCGGAATCTGGCCTGTTGACTCTACCCCAGCATCTATGGCCAAAATACTGTCTGATCTGATAGTATCAGCTTTCACAAAACTCTTTTACTGTTTTATCGCCGCCTTTTGAACTAAAATGCACAAGCATGCCTTCGATACTAGTGAAGTATCGATAAAATGGACTCTTGTGAATTCGATTGGGACTTAGTAATTCGATAGACTTCGATTTAGTAATAATAATATTAAAAAATGTTTTAATTGATTAATCAAATAGACGAGCCTATTGCCTAAAAGCAATATCTTACAGCTAACCTTAACCTAATGGAACAACATGTTATGCGCTAAAAATAGGATAAAACTAATAAATTAAATGTATAAAGGCCATTCGTACATTTAAATCCAGCAGAAATAAGAAAACAATAAATTTAAGAAAAAACAGTAATTCCATAATGACGCAGGGGACGCAAGGGGAAGAGAAATATAAGGAAAAGTTTATGAGCTTGGGTTTAAAAGTTCTTTGAGCCTGTGTTTGAAGCAATGCAAAATCGATGATATCCCTATACGTGCGGGTAAAGCATTCCAGAGATGGTCTCCACGTACTGAGAAGGAGTACGAGAAGAAATCACAACAATGACCAGGGATCGAGAGCAGTAGGTTGTCTTCAGATCTCAGAGGGCGCTCGCAAGAAGATAGAGGTTTGAACCTACTTACAAGATAGCTCGGAGAGGCCCCCTTCAAGATTCTGAAGAGCAAATCCAGGACTCTGGTATCTCTCCTTTCTCGATTACAAAAATTCGGTCATTTCCAATCGCATGTAATAGACGATTGTACCGAACGATCGTTTCTCTGCATCTTATCACCCCAAAGTTGCTAATTTCTTTAAATATAAAAATTCAGGCTGCATATGTTTGTGCTAGCAAAACTCTAAAAGCAGTCGGTCGATTGGCTTGAACTTTTAACACAACGTAGCATTCGAATAAGCGCGACAAAAGTCTCTGGCACCGGTTAAATCTTCGGTGCGCTTCGACATCGGTAGGTTTCCCATTCATTTCATATCAGACTGAGACTCAGCGAAGCGTGGCCGTGTCTAGATAGTTGTAATATTTATTTATTTATTTATATATTTATTTAAGAATTAATTACTATAAAACATTGATTAGCTTACAAAAACAACAGGAACCGAATGGCAAAACCTTAACCTTTTGCTTATTTGTTTCTGTCACCCAACTGGGACTAGCCCGTTCTAGGGTGGACAGGACTCCAATATTACAATCAAGTTTGCTTGATTGCTTGGTTGCCTACAAATGTACAAGTTTTAGTAAAAAGCTAATGACACTAAATTGCCCTAAAATGTGGTCTTCAGAATAAAATAAAAAATAATAATAATAAAAAAATATTAAAAATATATAATAAATAAAATGCAATTCCATTATTAAATCGGCAATAAATATAATATAAAATTCGATTAAATAATATAAATAAAGTTATATGTGAGAAAAGAAAGAAACAGTCATTAATATTTAATATTATGTTAAGTAATATAGGATTTAATATAAAAATACCTAGTCTAAAAGTATAATTCATTGTCAAAGTCAAATATTTTTTGGTAGTTAGTTCAATGTTAAAAAATACTTAATATGTGCGATATCCCGCCTCGTAACTATGCCGTCTGACGGGGATATCAATTGGGTTACTGGTGGATCATTTGGTTGCTTGTGCAAAGTTTAGTTGACAGTGGAAGCGTTTGAAAACTTATGATGAGTATTGAGAGGTGATTTATCGATATGGCGATCGCTAATCAAAACCCACGTACCTTGACGGTCATGTAGCTGCAGCAGTGGGATGCGCGCTGCTGATTCCGCTTTTTCGTAGCGCGCACGGCACGATCGAGGGATTCGTGCGGCGTGTCCGGCGCGACGCGTGCGCTGCTCCAAGTGTATGTCGCGTGCGACGCGCTGTTTCCTGTGGGGTGCAGTCGTAACACTCCCGTAGAATCGCTTGTGCCTTTTACAACGAATCCGAGTCCGCGATTCCGAGACAACAAACGAGGTTTTTGTCTAAGTCGGCGAGGCCGTGACAGCGGTCGAAAATCGTTGCTACCGTTCGAATTGACAGACTGACCCGCCGCCTGTTCGAAAGCGGGCGATGTTGCCAACTGTCAGGTTTTTGTGAGTTGACAGCTCTCACCAATCGGTAATTGAATTATGCAAAATATAAGATTAAAATGAATTCGAATTTATCAATAACAATATCGAACATAATATATAAGTTTAAAAATATGTTAATAATTTGTGCACCTAAGTTTTATTATACTATTATTTCTAACATTTGATGTATTCTTAGTCTGTCATGATTCGATAACCATTTCTTTAATTTATTTTTGAATTCCCTAAATGTCAAATTCATTTTTATTTCCATATTGATAAGATTGTAAAATCTCGGTGCAATGAAAGAGTAATGTCTTTGACCAAATGATGTTTTCCTTCTGGGTATTATTAAGCTATTTTCTACAACTTGTCTCGTTAGTCGCCGGTTCTGAATTATTCCTAAATTTGAGTTATTGTCCAAAAATAGCCTTAAGAGGGAAGTTTTTAGAAAAAGTTGCCTACAATCAAGAACTTTAGCTTCCTTATACAGTTCATTAGTGGGATGGCGATATGGTCTACGTAGAATAATTTTTAATATAAATTTCTGCGCAACTTGCAATGGCTCTAGCAGGGTTTTACCACATCCACCCCATCCAATCCAATATACTTAATATATGTCTCCATAAAAATACGATAAATTTGTCTAGCCGTTTTTATCTTTTGTTTAAGTCTCTTATTTCTTGGTCCTCACAATGACCCTTATCCTGTCTAAATTTTGTCGTTCTTTATCAAAATATCCTTCACCTATCAAAAACCATCGCGATTGTTTAACATGAAGTCGTCGTAATGTGTTATACTGCTAACTCCATAAATCCATACTACACAGGAGGCAAAGAGGAAGTTATAATATATTAAAATAAGGCAATTATCGAAAACCCAAATATCATATTAGTTTGCATTATATGTTTTATATTTTAGTAAACAAAAATATACAAAATAAAATCTGAAGTTCTATTTACTAGCTATATATTTTCCTAGCCGTGTTCGGCAGTAGCGACTGCATTATAGACTTTTTTATGGTTGAGGGTTTTGCTGGTGCGCCCTCAGGTGACTGATGTAGCCGATCTTGGCTTGAAATGTGCGTGCAAATCGGGCGCACGTCAAGACACCATAAATGTAATTATATTGTATGGCCGCCGGCGGTCCGGTTTTTAGCTCGTCGCGCTTGGCTTCTAAATCGAGCACCCTTTTTTTCGAAATCATCCGTGGAAAGCTACTGGCGTGGATGCAAGACTTTCTAACTGGTAGGACGTTCACAGTGTGAGTTGGAGAATGTCATTCTGAACCGCATAAACTCCTCCGTGGAGTCCCCCAAGGTTCAGTGCTGGGTCCTATTGCATTTGGTATACTCCTGACTGACCTAAAAGCAATTATGGAATTGGATTTTGTTCTATTTGCCGAGGACACCAAGTTTTTAGCAAACCCACTCATAGTTCAACAGAACATCCAGGAGAGCCTTAAATCTACAGTACAGTGGACTAAGGAATGGCTGCTTTCTCTCAATGCAGATAAATGCACTGTCCTACATATCGGATCTCGAAATCCAATATACGATTGAGGGGAAAACACTACAGTCAGTTATGACCCAGAAAGACCTCGGCATCACTATCTACTGGGACCTCAAATGGGAAACCCACATATTCGAAATAGTTAAGAGAGCAAACTCACTTCTATATTTAATAAGAAAAGCTTTTCCCACTATCACCAGTGAACTTTTCCTCAAGCTCTATAAAACCTACATTCGCCCGCTCCTCGAATACTCCTACCAGGTATGGAATCCTTACTTTCGGAAGGATATAGAGCACCTGGAAAGAGTTCAGAGAAGAGCAACAAAGTTGGTGCTATCACTGAGGAACAAACCATACGAAGTACGACTGAAGGAACTTCGCCTGACAACATTAGAGGAACGTAGGCAGCGAGGAGATTTAATAGAAAGCTACACAATGCTTCACGGTTATTACAGTGTGCCCAACCTCGAGAGCATGTATACCCTGAACACCAATAAGCAACTGCGTGGACACTCCTTGAAGCTAAATAAGACAATTGCAGCATCGAACCCCAGGAAATATTTTTTGAAAAATCGTGTAGTGGATGCTTGGAATGCGTTGCCAGAGGATGTGATCAGTGCTATCTCTGTCAATAGCTTTAAAAACAAACTGGACATTTTTCTTCGTGCAAAACAGTCACAAGTTTAAAAACAAGTGCATGTGATATACACGCATCAGCCTTAAGCTGCTAGTGTATAGTATAATAATAATAATAATAATCTACATTGCCCTGCACTAGTATTCTCGATCCTGGGCTATCTTCTGCTTTACGCTTCTTTCATGTTGCACCTTTTCATGTATATCTTCTGAGCATCCTTAGGTCTGAGGAGCTGGCCGATTTGTTTCCGCTTGCATTAACTTCAGAGTAAAAGATACGCTTCGCCACTCTCTCATCAGCCATACGGGAGACCGCAGCATCTCAGCAGCATCATGTATGCTTCTATTCCGCAGACTTTAGCACGTCGAAGAACCTTCATGTTTCTCACACCGTCCGACCACTTGATGTTCATTAATCCGCTTAGTCGTCGGAGGTGGAATTTGTCAAGTGCGCGAATGTGCTTTCGGTATGCGCACCATGTCTCTGACGAGTAAAGGAGGTTTTGGAGGACGATCGCCATGTAGACAGACACTTTTGTTCCCAACTTGATGTCGTGTGAGTTGAAGACCTTGCTACGGAGTTTACCGAAAGCTGCAGAAGTAGCTCCTATCCAACCATTCAGTTCAGATCAAGGTCACATTTTGCTGTTATAGTGCTACCCAGGTATTTGAATTTGTCCACTCGCTTCAAAACACTCTCCCGAGTTTGATAGATATTCTTTATTTAGTGTGTTGGCCATCACCTCAGTTTCTTCACACTGATTTGAAGACCAAAGTTCTTACATGACACGTCGAGGTTGGTCATTAGCCTTTCCAGTCTATATTGGACTTATAGACTTGAAATTTGGTACATAGATGCCTTTTCGGGCCGAAATCCCATTGAATTTTCGCCGGTCAATATATTTGTGTAAACGTTTAAATATAACGTGTTTGATGCGTTGCATTTTCACTATCCGCGCTCGTCGACGACGAACGCGGATTCGAGTCGTTGACGAGCCCTCGACGTTTCATAGCCGCACGGTGTGAGTTCCTCCTGTGAAAATTGACATTAGGCTAATTTCATAAATAATTGCATAAATCCTTGGCTCCTTTCTAGGAAAGTTTTGGGTCGACACAACCGATTATTATGTATTGTGTTACCAGATTTTTTTTCTGGTTTAGTAAGATTTTAAAATGAAAACTGTATACTTTTTAACAGTGTAAATAATGTCGAAAAACTTATCACGTAGAAGCTGTATCAGATAAATCGCCCTCGAAGTCTCTGTATTTTTGATATTTTGTTGTGTTTATTATTTTTTCTGCTCATGTATAGCGCATTGCACAAAGAAAATGTAAGGTAAGACAGATGATATATAGGTGCCTTAGGTGACGATGCGCAGTAGATTTTATTATACAGTAGGGCAGTGTCGACTTCAGCGGGCGAACCCGACACCCCTGGCTGGTATAACGATATAAGATCGTATTTTCAGCCGTGGGATGAGAGTAGAAGACTTAGAGACAAGATAATCTACTGTCTAGCTACGCCTACAGCCCGTTAGTGGCCAACGCCTTACGGCGGACACCGGGAAAGGTATTCAACGGGCAGCCTCGCCCCTAATTACCAGTTTTGGAAGGATATCTCCGTCTGGAATTAACCATCAGGATACCTCCGTCCTACCGACTGGTTACAGGTCCGGTCCGGCCTCTACCTGTTGTAAGTACAGCGGTAATTCAGTTTGAATTTATCGCGGACCAGGGCGTCCTTTGCCCGTAGTGCCACACGGGATCGACTGGCCTAAAGTCATTTCATGAGTGGCATGATAACAGGTCAATATCCACCCCCGCTGCTAAGGAGACAGTATATTTCCATAGCCTTCAGACTCCTTCAGCAATTAGTTAGAGTGCACACCCGATTGGCGTCACCGAACGGTGAGAAAACCGTCCAGTAGCGCCGGGATGCAATCCCACCAGGAAAAACCGGGCCACATGAGGCTTAAGACGCGAGAGTCTTACCTAAGGTAGCCTTCCGCACGTGGAGGCTTCTGAATAGGAGCTGAATCGTGAGTTGAGCCGATCTGAGAACAAAATTGATCTTATGGCCCAAGCTGCACGAAACCATTCACTATCTAATATACAGACTATTTTAATATGCAGCGTCCTCTTAGCACCAATAGCGCAGTGCAGAGGTCGTTATTGGAGCATCTCGATACATATCTCTGAGAAAGTATTGAAGATAACTGTTTGCACTAATATTCATATGAAATAGCGATCATGCGACAACCGTTTTGGGTGCCACCAACATCAGGCTGTAGAGTTATTTTTAACACGCTTTTACTAGGTCGACCTGTATGTAACTATGTAATGGAATCTAAGGTAACTAATTTAACCATCTTCCAAGGATCGTAGCGTCATAAAAATTGGCAGCTGTATGTAGTTCTGATGACAATAAAATAATATGGTACTGTCGAACTGATCTGATAATGGAGTCGGAAGATATGAACTGGAACTTCATGATAGAACAACGTATCATAGCTGTGTTTGGACTTGTTAGAAAAGTCTTGGAATGAACTTTGACCACGATTAGGTTTCAAGGTCTGATGATGTGGTTTTTACATGCATTTATAAAAGCGTGTTTTTAGAGTTTTTTTAAAAAACTAATAATTTATATTAGGTCGACCTGTATGTAACTAACTACGTAATGGAATCTAAGGTAAATAATTAAACCATCTTCCAAGGATCGTAGCGTCATGAAAATTGGCAGCTGTATGTAGTTCTGATGATAATACAATAATATGGTACTGTCGAACTGATTTGATGATGGAGTCAGAAGATATGAACTGGAACTTCATGATGGAACATCGTATCATAGGTGTGTTTGGACTTGTTAGAAGGGTTTGGAATGAACTTTGACCACGATTAGGTTTCAAGGTCTGATAATGTGGTTTTTATATGCATTTATAAAAGCGTGTTTTTAGTGTTTTTTTTTAAAGTATCAATTATTAAATTATTTTATAATCACCCAGCTTCTTGTTCTCTCGCGCGTATCACTCTTTCTCTCGCGTATATTAAACTCTCTCCGTCTACCGCCAATTTCAAGTTTCCCCAAATCCCGTTACCGCCAAATAAGGCAATATTCAGACTCAAAGACATTAGGGTGAGCCGGGGAAATAGCGGTCCCATAAGCTGGAATGGTTATGCTCGTATATAACGAAAATATTATTATAGAAAAACCTCCTTTATATGTTTAAAATATCATGCTACAAATTTATCGTACTATTACGAATAGCTGCATATTTGTATGTTTTTGTCGTCACCTTCATTGATTTGTTGGATTATGAGTAGATTATCACAAATCAAAAAAATATTACACGACTGCCCAATAAAAAGAAGAGTAATGTATTCATGGTTCATCTATGTATGTTTTACTTCTCTTTATTTCACCATAACTTCCAAACGCTTGAACCTATTTAGAAGTGTGTTGTATTCTTAGAATCGAAGTGTAATGTATGCAGGGTTCATCTATGTATGTTTTACGTTTCTTTATTTCACCATAACTTCCAAACGCTCGAACCTATTGAGAAGTGTGTGGTATTGTTAGAATCGTTATGTCATCCCGAATGTCACAGGGTACCTAAACTGAATAATTATCTAAACTTCCAAATATAAATAAATTACAATAAATATCTCGTCTTTAATGTCAAATGAAAGGTCCGATTGAGTACATTCCTGAAATTTACATCTATCGATATAGATAAACAAATGAACCACAAATATGTCATAAAAAACCGTAACAAAAATATTTGTAAATACAATAGTTTCTGTAATGGCAGTCGTGTTTTTTTTATTCGTTTTTTATATTTACTTGTTTTGTTTAAATGCGTTATTTTGGACAAGAGCATGCCATGCTAAATTTCAACTCAATTGGATTGATCTTTTGGGCGATATCGTGGAGGAATACACACAGACAGACAGACAGACAGACAAACAGACACATACAGACTTCCATCTGAAAATAACCTTAATCATCTCCGGGGGCTCGAAACGTATATTGCCGTCCTTATCTCGAAAAAATAATGCGCGTTCGCAATACTTTCCCTCGTCGGTTGGTGGTCCAGGAAAGTAAAAATTAAATCTTATTAAACGAAATTATATACGCTACGTTTATATAGCCTCTATTACATACAATATTATAAAAAATATACATACTGATACGGTAATATTTTGTAATATTTACGGGAAAATTGTTTTGACTGCAACAAATCCCAGATATTTATTTTACAAAAGCAAGCAATCCGAATAATTACAAAAGCAGATAGCAGAGATTCATGTCGTCCACTCTTTAAGCACCTAAATATGCTAACCTTAACGTCTTTGTATTTACACACTTTATTAGTAGGCTTTTATTCGAATAAAGATAGCAAAGAAAGAAGATCTGAGATACACAACTTCAATACAAAAAATAAACAAAATTTTAGTTTACCGTTCACGAAAAGTAGTGCAATTATGCAAAGCCCGGAATATTCTAGCGTCAAGTATTATAATATGTTGCCTAAAGCGTTAAAAAAATAAAATATCGAGTAATCACTTCAGTGATGCCCTAAAGAAATTCCTATCAGAAAATGAATTTATTCCATAAAAGAATTTGAGATTTGTTGCAGATTCAACAAAGAAATATAATTATGAAGAGAAAATTTAATTCACCCTGATTTCAAAGTTAAATAACGTTTAATTCTTCATTGTTTTATTGCTAATATTTTTAGTTATTTCCTCAATATTCTGTTTATAATTCACATAATATATTTTGATTTTTACGTAGGTAATTTGATTGTAATTTGATTGATCGTTTTATTTTTGTTATATTATGACAATTTAATATCGATTATTGACTATGTTTAAACTATTATATTTTTTTTATGTTATTGCGAAACAAAATTTTATTCTAAGCTAGCTAATATTACTGTTGTTTACTTTCCTGTTAAATTTTAATTATATTAGTAAATCTTTTTTTTTTTTAAACTACCTTATATAACTTTTGGTACATGCCTAACTCATTTTGTATTTTTATAATATGTCTTTTTTTTTCAAAAATATTGTTGAATGTCTATGTAATCATGTTGTAATAAATATATGTTGTCCGCCTAAAAGGCAGGTTGTACGGTACTAAATAAATTGTAAAACTCCATATTACTACACCACAATCACAATAAAATAAATTGAATTGAATAAATTGAATTTAATAAAGAAACTAAAAGTGCTTTCTAACAAAGAAATGGAATTTGATGAAATTGATGATAGGCATTATGTAAGTCCTTCTTCGTCCGCTCGGCTTTTATCATAGTTTTTGGCCTAGATCTCAGCAGGTAGGTTAAAATAATATAAAATAAGGCCATTATTTAAAAATATTTAATTGGTCAATACCGGCCGGCGACTAGCCATGTCTATCTCAATTGCCTGGAATACTTATTCCAATATGTCAAAGTCATTAGATTTATTGCTTCATCAAAATTCAACCAAATTCTAAAAGAAACACACACACAACAGCTGCCCTAATACTATTCTAAACACACGAGTTTGATCGATAACGACGAGCCTTAAAAATATTAGCCTATCTTGTAGATTAATTACTATACGGGGTGAGTTTTAATTAACCGGCATCCTTGAATCCAGCATACGTGAATCGGAACAAGCAAGTGATCAACTTTTGTTTTAAAAAAATCTATTCGAAACAGTGTGTTGGAGATAAAGCACTGAAAACCCTTCAAATATTGTTATTTCTGTATAACAAATCCGTTTTAATAAGATTTAGATATGAAAAGTTACAAAATCATCCAAATAAACAAAACTTTGAATGGGGCCGTCCATATGTTACGTAATCACAGAGGAGGAGGGAGGGGAGGTTGGAACTATGGGGGTTGCCCGTCCTGATTACGTAATTAACTGGTCACCGCATAGCGAATTTTTGGTCTAGCGCGGGAGGGCAAGCGCGATGTGCGTAGATAATCCATGCGGTACCTATATGCGATTGAGTCGCCCGTGCCTGCTACTGGAAGCGCTGGCAAGCCGGTGGCCACGGTAGGGCACGCTGCAACTCTGGCCTAGCGCGTCGCTGCGCGCTCCAACTCCATCGCGGAATGATTAACGTGGTCGTGTGGCTGCATCAACTATGGCGGATTTACGCATGGAATTTCTCAGTACATACGACAAAGCGTTTTCTATTTTATTTTTTTTATTATTTTTAAATGCATTCTTATATATTGTTTTCTCTTTAATACGGTCATTACAGCCTATGGGGTCTGAAGATTGAGATCTATAAAATAAAGGAGAGAGTTTTAGATTTTTTAATTACGTTGAACTTAATAAACTACATTTCTAAAAGCATTCTAAAATGTCTTTTTACACTTACCTACCGTCTTCAAACACATAACAAACGCTGGATTCACGATTAATCACATTTTCCGCAAATTCGGTTGATTACGTAATCTTGGGAGGGGGGGGGGTTAGGCCGCTGATTACATCTGTTGACATGGGGGAGGGGGGGTCGAAAATCCCAAAACCGTGATTACGTAATATGTGGATGGCTTCAATGTGTATAACTCCAATACGCCATGGATTGATGAGTTAAACTTTTATAATAAAACTTCTATACATAAGCACAATTAAATAAATTATGTCTCTATTTGTTACACTCTAGGATCTTCCATACAAAAACCCCCAATAATCGAACATTAAAAGTAAGTACCTAATCAATCATACTGAAATATAAAGTGGTGGATATGTAAATTAATTACAATTTGAAGTGATTAGTGCAAGCTTTGTCAATTAATTTAAAACTCGATTTGAACCTAAAAACTTATGAATGTTGTTGATATTGCCCTTCAGGCCTCGGTCCCTCAGCCGATTGACAAGTTGATGTCCGAAAAAATAATAGTAAAAATTAGTAAATAAATTGAATTATGACACTATCTCACCAAAACATTATTTACTGCCAAACCACTGTACTCATAATTAAAATAAAACATATTAACATAAAAAAACATAATAAAATAAAACAAAATAAATTAAAATAAAATTAAAACGGGGCCGTCACGCTGAGTCGTGTTTTGGCCGATATCGGCCAAACGGGGCTCTAGGGGTTAAATTGTTTTTATTCTATAGCTTTACAAGATCTGATCTAGACGTTCAGCAAAGTTGACTGTCAAGAATTGATAATAATAATTCAATGCAATAGTACTCAAACAAATTCAATCTAATATAAGTGTAGGGAAATAAAAGAATCAAAAATTAAAAAACACAAATGAACGAAATATAAAACAACAATCACATGGTCAAATTATTAAAATAATCGGGGAAAAAAATAGTAAATTTTGAATAGTCAAATTATAAATAAATTTTAAATGTTTTCTCGCCGAAATTCCGCTGACCGGTATCGCCTCCTGACCGCCATCTTACCCTAAATTCAGATTGATATTTATTATTACCCCTGTCCGACCTGGTTGGGCGTTTCCCAAAATACACCATTGTATTCAACAGTTATATAAAGCCTCTCCAGACACAATTTCCTATCCATTTCTAGCTTTTATCCGGGACACACTCATCATAGATTCGCTTCTGTTTCCAGCAGGAAACCCTCTAAATTTCAATGTAGCCGACTACCCACTTATACTTGACGCCCTCTGGCGTCGTTTGACATTTCATTTAAAATCTCGACAGAGGCGTCGAGATGCCGGAGCGCCGACGCCGACGCCGCACAGTGAATCTCGCATTATATCATTTATTATACAGGGTATTAGATTGCTAAATGCCTTACTACGATTTGGCACCAAGAATTTTACTACGAAACGCAACGTGTAGATGGCCTCATAGTTCCAAAAATTAATTAAACTTCTCTTTTGGTCAGTAGATGCCCAATAAATGGCGTTCTAAACACGCCGTTAATGCATCCTATTATATCCTAATATAAGAATAAAGGAATTTTAAAATCATAGCTACTATGATTTGAATGACAATTTTTAATTTGGTATACAGGTTTCAATACATAATAATTACGTGCTTTAAAGTTCAAATAGACTTATATGGTATTCTAATATATCCGTATTTTTTCTGTTATGTAATCAGCCTAAACCAAAATGCAATAGATGGCACTAATAATAGAATATTATTATTATTTTTGGATAGCCTTTAAAATGTTAAGTGGGGTCCTATAAGGACCCCATAAGGGATTTTTCCATCATAGCTCTGTAAGTAATATATTGTGTAATTTTACATATTTTATGTATTATCTCATTTTCATCGTTAAGAGACCGTGCCGGCCGTGGCGGCCAAAAGCTACATGAAGCATAATTTTGTGGCCTGGTTGTGAAAACACGAAAAAGAATTTTAATACAATTATGCCGGATTTTAAAAACCCGGTCCTTAAGCTATCATTTCGCTAAAACGAAATTGGTAAATTATTTCCATAATAATTGTAAATTATCTTTATTATATTACTGTTTTCCAAAAAAATAAAAACGAGCGAGATTTGTCTGTTTTGAAAAACCTAGTGATGATTCTCAATATTAAAAAATACTATTTACACCAGCGTATGGTCTAATGGTCTATATTTGCATATTACCAAGACAGTTTTTGGAACTTCCATACAAAAAATATAAGAAAAAAATGTTTGAAAATACGTAATTTCCAGAAATGTTATGGCAAAAACATTATTTTTTTTCTATTCAATAAAGATACTTTTGAGTGATATAAAAATAACACAGTGATCTAAAGTTATTTTATTATAGTAATCTAATTTTTACTTTATAAAAAACTATTCATTTGATTATAATTTATTATATTGTAATTGAAAAGCCAAATCGACTATATCAGACGACGCGCGAAGCCGAAATCGTCATTAGTAATTGGCCACTGCCAACGGTGGGACGTATTCCCTTGTCACCGCGGTATATCTATACATCTTTATGTATATATCGAAAGCGCGCGGGCGCGTGGCATTGCAAAAATATCTACATTTTTAGTCGCGTCAACTCGGAAGGGAGCCTTAAGTATTGTAGATGATTGGTCTATTTTAAAAACATTATCATTATTTTGTTTTTAGCTATAAACATACTGTAGTCTCCAGAAGACCCCATACCGTAATTGGTGTGCACTCATTTCTTGGGCAATAAATCGGTATTTTGTAAGCTGTCATGTATTTTAAAGCTGTTCAAACCTGTGGAGTTAATGTAAACACAGTTCAGACTCCAGAAGCAGCACAAACAGCAAGTGCGACTGAGAAACGAGAAACTTCGTCCATGCAGATCTTGGAATCTAACGACAAAAAAGTAAATATTTGTTGTAAATAATATCGAATGTTCATCTGCAAAGATCACAGAGTAGATATAATAGAGAGAAAACTGTACGTCGCTGGGACCATGATGAATATTCTATTGTTTAGAATCTTTGCGTATACTTTTTTTGTAAAGAGAATAAAATTAAATTTCATATTTTTTACCATATTTAATAAATACTTATATTAAACTTATCTTTTTTTTAATTTCAATTTTACATTTATATTAACGCGGGGTCCCTTGAGGACCCCACATCGCTATTAGTGTCGCCAAAAGTTATACAGCATTTTATGGGTTAAATAATAGGTTTTTATAATCATTCAGACCTTTATAAAAACATTCATCATCTATATTATTACAGATGGTCTAATAAAATGCTATTGGTTTCGCCGGACAATACTATCAGCGTCACCTGCATGTCGCCGGCACAAAAGGGTTGCCAAAACTTACGATGGCATTAAGAAATCTAATACCTTATTTAATCAATTATATAGTCTTAGTGTTGGAAAACGAACAAAAAATCACTGAAATATACAGACAGAGGGTATACGTCATTGCTGCCCCATAGGTACATGTATCTGAGCTGAATAACGTATGGGGAACTTAAAAAATAACAATATCTTCAAAAAACTTTACATTTTCATTTGTAGGCTGCCTTACTCGTATGTTTGCAAGAGACTTTAGAGTATGGTCAATAGCGGAGTGAAAACGTAGGTTTTTCTTTGAAATATAGTTGTAAACATGTATGACAATGGTCTGAATTAAAATTATTTTAATATGCAGGGTTACTTTTTATTATTTAGAACAGTTCAAATATGTGATACTACACATAAAACAAAGCAAAAAAATATATTATATTAAGTAGTTGTTATTATATGACTATTCACAAAACAACTTAAAATAAAATCAAATCATCACAGTATTTTTTATTTTGGGCTTCCGTTACTTATAAAAATAATACTGAATATCCGAAAGCTGCGCATAGAAGACGCTAAAGATACAGGTTGTATCTTAAGATATAAGTGTCGTAACTCTATTGGGTATTGCCAAATCGGTCTAACAATGGCGCATCGCATCTGCTTTCTTTAACAGTATCTATAATAATTTGTTTATTCAAATTACATATATTATTAAAACTTATACTAACTATTTACACTTACTGACTAATCACATCACAATTGTCCTACACTTATCAAGTGTGAGTCTACCGGATAGTTTGCCTGCCTCATTACACCTCTATCCGATCACAGAGGCTGAACTTAGTGCGTGTTTTAAATCATTAAAATCCAAGGAAATTAATCAAGGATATATCGCCAATAATTACGCCCATCCTATTACCGATTTTAAATAAATAAATGCCTAAAGCAGGGCATTTTCCCCACTGCTATAAAAACGGCAAAGGTTTTACCGATATTTAAAAAAGGCAGTAAAACAGATATAAATAACTTTCGCCCTATATCTTTGTTGCCGTGTTTCTCAAAGGTCTTTGAGAAAATTATATTTAATAGAATAAATACTTTTTTAGATACTTTTAATGTTATTATAAGAAATCAATTCGGCTTCAGAAAGCATAAGTCGACCACTATGGCAATTAGCGAGTTAGTAAAACAAATTTTAGAATCACTTGACACATCTCAAAACCCCATAGCCGTTTTTTGCGATCTATCGAAGGCCTTCGACTGTGTGAATCACCAGATTCTTCTAGATAAACTAGAGAGGTATGGTATCCGCGGTAGAGCTCATAGCCTGATCAAATCATATCTAAATAGGAGATACCAAATTGTGGAAATAAACAATGCTAAGTCATTGCCAAAATTAATTGCACGCGGGGTACCTCAGGGCTCTATACCTGGACCACTACTATTTATTATTTTTATTAATGATATCGATAGGACAATTACGCCGCCAGTAAAGACGCTTCTATACGCCGATGACACCAGCTTCTTTTTTGAAAATAAAAACACCCAGGTCTTGGAAAAGCTGATAAACGAGCAGCTTCTTGTGGCTAACACTTGGTTTGAAAAAAATCTACTTTTCATAAACCCATCAAAAACGGTAGCGATGAAATTTTCAATTACTAAAAAGAGTGACAAAAATATTACGATTAAAATGGAATCAGAAAATATAAATATTGTCAGAAATACTAAATTCTTAGGGATCACTTTAGATGAAAATTTAAACTGGAATCAACATATCGATAATTTGTGTGCAACTTTGTCATCGGCAGTCTATGCTATAAGAAAGGTGAAATTTCTGGCTGGCGAACATGCAGCGATCAGTGTGTATCACTCCTGCTTCCATTCAAAGATGTCTTATGCGATACTACTATGGGGTAATGCAACCGATACCCATCGCGTTTTTGTGCTACAAAAGCAAGCCGTTAGGACAATTTTTGGTGTAAGCAGAGAAACACATTGCGCCCCTTTTTTTATTAAAGCTGGTATCCTTACCATGTCGTCCATGTACATATATATTAAAATAGTGCTAATAGTGAAAATATATATATATATATATATATATATATATATATATATATATATATATATATATATATATATATATATATATATATATATATATATATATATATATATATATATAGGATTATTTTTTATTTATCTATAAAGTATATATTTATTTATATATGTATGTATATATTTATATGTATGTACCTAAATTTAATATTATTACGCTTTCTTATTCTATTTTTAACTTCTCAAATGTACCATAATAATATACAAATTTGTATTACAGTATACCTTTTTTTATATTAAACCTACCTTAGTACAGGCGAGGCCTAGTTAGGATGGCTTTGAATTTTAAAAATACATGTAATATTATAGATAAATAAAGAATTTTGAATTTGAAAATTTGAATTTGATATCAGTGCCTTTTATACGCCAAAGAGAATGTTTTAAATTGCGAGCTTCGCTCCACTCGGCATAGCCATAATACGCGACATAAAAACAATGTGTTATTGCCTAAAGTACGCTTGACTAAATATCAAAAAACATTTTTATATATTAGTTTTAAATTGTTCAATGCTTTGCCATCATCAACGAAAAGACTTGAGATGGCAGCATATAAAATCTGCTTGAAAAATCAGTTAGTCAAACATGCCCTTTACAAACTGGACGACTTTTATGATATTGCGTCCACAATTGCTTGATTATAAATATCCTTATTATGACTATACTTTCGAACTAAGTTTTAGATTTTATTGACATTGTTTTTAATTACGCATGTTTTCAGAATTTTTCTTTTTATGGTACTGATTGTTATTTGTTTGATTATTGATTATTTTGTAAATTTGACTATTTTTAAGTAATCACCTCTGATTACAATATTTTTTTTTCCTTTTAATTAATCAAAGCGGTTTTATCATCCGGTAAATTATGATTGTAAAATTTGACATGTTCCTCAGTATTGTGAAATGCTTTTATGGAATGAATAAATGATGATGACGATGATGATGATGATGACTTCACACCTTCTTAATGCATAGTACTCGGCCAGTTTTATTGCGATCTTTTCCCAAGTATAGATTTTTTAATTAACCAAAGGTTTTCTCCATTGTGTTAAAAGTAGTCTTAGCTATAATTTACTTATTTTGTTTTTCTATCCTCCCACGAATGTTTAGGGTCTGGAAAAATTCCTGGGACAATAGGAAATGGTATATCTTTGCTGCGATTCCGGGATCGCTCTCTAGGTGTATCGACTATTATTCGGTAATATATGGCATTTTCAAGTTGCTTTGTAGAGACTACGTCATATTATAAACAACATTGCCGATTCGGCGATGTTGCAACCGCCGTTGTTTAGTCTACCCTGGACAACAGCGGCTGCAACATCGTCGAAATTTCGGGTGCTTAAAACGTCACGCGGTAAATTCGTTTTTATCCTATTTATAATTTAAAACAACCGCAACAGTCTTTGATTTCATTCTACGTTACATGTAGAGGAAGCATAGGCGTGCGGTAGAGGAAAACATAGAGTAATTGTTCGGCGGATGGTTTATTTGAGACTGTCGAGCGGGTGAGCGTGATCAGACAAGCTCGCGTTTACTTGATGCACTTTCGTTAAAGTGATGTGATAATTATATCTGACTCCATTACTTCGCGGGGGTGGCAATACTGTACGGGGCAAATTTAATCACTTCCTGGCAGGGCCAACGAATTAAAAACATGTGACCTAGTCTCTATAGCTTCATAAATTTAATTCTATATTTATCTCTGTGTGACCTTAAAATAATATTTGAAAAAAAATATACTATTGGCATGTTGGTACTGTATGGCCCACTGTGCGTCGCGGACTCCTTCGCTCCGTTGACGCGAGCTCTTGTCAAAGGGGAATATAAAATTGATTCATCGAAGCCAATCAGTATTCGTGTCTCGCAGCCGAAAAGGCAAACTTTAACGGACACTCTCAGCACCCACGGTTGGTTGACATGCACCCCACGGTCTTTGCTTATTGGCAAGAACCTCGAAAAATAAAAGCAAAATAGCTAGCTGCGACACGTCGTGTAAAAATTTAAAATATTATATAATGATAACACTAGCACTGGAAAATGTATATACCAGTTTTTCTTTATTTTATTTTCATTTGTTGTTATCTAAGATTTTTTCTAAGGTCTTCATGAGCCTTGTAACACTAAGGCCATTGCTGATCTATATACCTACCATCTAGGCAGCGCCGAACCAATATATGTAGCTACGTTAGAGTTCATTCAGATAATGTTTCGCCATGGTTATGTAGGAGCATATAGGTATATGCAGATATGTACATGTATATACAGTAAGTATATATATATATATATATATATATATATATATATATATATATATATATATATATATATATATATATATATATATATATATATATATATATATTGTGACACGATTGCTGTTTTCCCCGATAAATTCGCATTGCACTTTAAGTAAACAACAATACACACACGCATGAGATGCATGCAGCGCCATCTTGATGCAATTCACAAGCCTTGCAAGCTAGGACTGTCAGATACGACATACGACTATCGTAGTATCTACAAGCGTACAATTGACAACGAATCTATTGTCGGCTAGTCGATTGCCACATTTAAATCTTGTATTCAGTTATGAAAATGGATTTTAGGAAAAAGAATAATTTTAATTAAGTCGGTAAAAATAAAGAAAGATCAAATTATAAACCAGGATGCTAGGAAAATTAATACAATAATTTATTTGGGTATTATACAATTTTTAATACACAAAATCATGATTAACATTGGTAATTAAATTCCGTACGTAAAAACGCGGACACTTAGCCACATTAAATCAGATCCGTTTAACTAGAAATTAAATCTAGTATTTTATAAAAATACTGTAACAATTATTCAAATTAATAAAATAAATGTAAATTAAGCACCGGAAGCCTAAACGAGTCGAGTAAGAATCCATCATTAGACGGCCATGTTTCCGCCCTTTCTTTTTCGAATTCGCAATTCAGCTGGTGCGGTCGATATTAATTGAGAATCCCGTGGTGCACGTAATCAGATAAATTAACCCGGTGAGTTTTGAAGCGGTTGTTCAATATTTAGATACAAGATGAATCCTTATCCGTTCGGTTGGGAAGGGATGGATTGAAGAGTGAGCCGACTCCCTAGGATTGGGCAAACTGACTCCTCATTTTCCTTCTCTCCCACTTATTGCTCCTGTATAATTACAGGGATTCTCCTATCGGATTAATCTTCTCCGTTGGACCATTCCTGCCGATCTACCTACCGAATCGCAAGACGGTCGACCGCGACCAACGTAAACATCATCGCACGTACGAGAGTGCCGCCCGTCGCATGTACATCAGCCGCCGTCTCCCGTGGGAAAGCACGGCGTAGAGCGGGAAGAGGAAGAACGGGGATCGGCCAACCGAAAAGAAACGCGACTCCGTCGAAGATCGTCACATCCTACATTCCCGTGTCCCCACGTGCTACAATCCAATAAGTGTTCTAAAATCCAATACTTTGCAAGCCGACCCTGGATAAGGATCGCACGTCTTTTGCTCTTCTTTCGATGATTCTAGTTTCTACTTTCTTTATATTCTCCTAATGGGGACTAAGATCCCAATAAATCGAATTCTAATAAAAACAAGTGACTTTTACTAAGGGGATTCTAGTTTCTACAGGTTACTATAGATTCTATAGGTCACCAAAGGTATTCCCCAACTATCTATGTCACAATTGGCGCCCAACACGGAGCTCCAGAAATCGATAATTCAAATAAATTGCTCTCAAACCGTTAGTAGCGCCGAAAAATTATTATATTTAGAAGTATGTTTTGGAAAAGTTTCATTAAAAGGTTTGTTAGATTCTGGTTCCACTTTAAGTATAATAGGATCGGAAGCCCATATTCAAATAATTAATCAAGGATTCAAAATAGAGCCTTGTAAACCCTTTTTTGTGACGTCTGCAAATGGAGTTAAATCTTTTTGTAGCGGTGCACTAAGACTACCAGTAACAATTAAAGGTGTTACGATAGTGTGTATATTTTACATTATTCCAGCCATAAATATACCATTGATTTTAGGTATAGATGTCTGGGAAAAATTTGGCCTAATTCCTAATGATATGCAATTTTTAAGAACTTGTAATACTTCGGAGATCAATACTTGTCGTTTAATCGAACCTATAATTACCGATTATGAGTATTTAAGTGTAGAACAACGGCTTATTGCCGATAATATCATTCAGCAATATCAGGATATTTCTAGTGAGAAGATTGGGTTAGGAAAGACATCTCTGATTGAACATGTGATAGATACCGGAGACGCGTTGCCAATTAAACAACGATATTACCGGCTTTCACCATCGAAATTGGAAGCATTAAATAACGAAGTGGATAGGATGCTGAGTTTAGGCGTCATTGAGCCAGCAATAAGCCCCTGGAATAATCCTGTGCTAATGGTTCCGAAATCTGATGGATCTTATCGTTTCTGTCTTGACTCGCGAAAATTAAACGCGGTAACAAAAAAATATGCGTACGGTCTGCCATATATCACAGATATATTGGACAGCCTGGGAGATTCCAGGTACCTCAGCTCAATCGACCTTAGTTCTGCATTTTGGCAAATCCCAATTTCACCAGAATCAAGGCCAAAGACAGCGTTCACAGTACCATTCCGGAACTCGTTTCAATTTTCTAAAACCGCGTTCGGGGTTTCCAACGGCAGCGGGATTCTTCAATCCCTCATGGACTCGCTGTTTGGTTCCGGATTTGAGAGACGCGTGTTCGTATATTTAGACGACATCATCATTACAGGAACCTCATTTGACGAACATGCATCGCTGTTAACTCGAGTGCTAGAACGGTTAAAGTACGCTAATCTATCAATAAATTTTGAAAAATGTAAATTCTTTAGGTCAGAACTCAGTTATCTCGGCCATGTCGTTGATCGTTTTGGATTGAGAGTCAATCCAGACAAAGTTGCCGCAATTACTGCGTTTCCGACTCCAAAATCTAAAAAGGAGTTGCGTAGATTTCTCGGAATGGCCAGCTGGTATAGGCGATTCATTGAGGGATTCGCCACAACAGCTGCCCCGTTAAATCAATTGACGTCCACAAAACCTGGTTCACCGAAATTTTCCTGGAATCCCGTAGCTGAAGCCGCTTTTAATAAATTAAAAGCAGCAATATCATCAGCACCGGTCCTGGCGTGTCCTAACTACGACCTGCCGTTCAGAGTATACGCGGACGCCTCGGCTTACGGGACAGGCGCTGTTTTGACGCAGGGCAACGGCGAAGAGGAAAGGCCGGTGGCATTTTCAAGTCGGACCCTAACAGCGGCTGAGAGACATTACTCAGCGGTGGAACGAGAGGCCCTCGCAGTTTTACACGCCGTTGAACAGTGGAGGTGCTATTTAGAAGGCACAGCGTTATTTGAAATTCATACAGACAGCGCAGCCTTAAAATGGTTTCTTTCGATCGATTCGCCTACAGGTCGGTTGGCTCGATGGGGGGTTCGTCTCTCTCCGTACAATTTCCGTATAGTCCATCGGAAAGGGAGTGAGCAGAAGGTCCCAGACGCGTTATCTCGAGCTCCACTCGTAGCAAGTGTCAGCGTTTCTGAAACAGAGGATACCTGGTTCAAGAAGCAATACCTAGGTGTGGCAAATAATCCGATCGCTCATCCTAATTGGACGATTAAAAATGGCAAACTTTACCGATATAGTAAAGCAGACGGGGAAGTTGATCCAGAATTTCAGTGGAAGGAGGTCGTCATGTTAGAAGATCAAACCCGGTTGTTTAAAGAGTACCATGATAATCCAACTGCCGGTCATCTCGGGGTCTACAAAACATATAACCGATTGAGGCAACATTACTATTGGCCAGGGTTGTATCAAACGGTCGTCAAATATGTAGCAAATTGCAATACCTGCATGGCCACTAAACATGTAACAACAAGTCCATTGGGCACTATGAACTCACCCAAAAAGTGTAGTCGCCCGTTCGAATATATTGCCTTGGATATTCATGGCCCCATGGTGTCATCAAGCAAAGGAAACCGTTATATTTTGCTAATAACATGTTGTTTTAGCAAGTATACCATTATAATTCCATTGAAAGAGGCATCGTCGAGCAAAATGATTCCTTTAATTAAAGAGAAGGTGTTTTTAATTCACGGTGTCCCCAGGGTAATCCTAACCGATAACGGTAAACCATTTATTTCTAAAGAAATGAAGAAATTTTTTGAGGAGCATAAAATTCCCCAAATATTTAACACCCCATTTTATACCCCTCAAATCAACCCCGTAGAAAGGTACAATCGTACTCTAAGTACCATGCTATGCGCTTACGTGGGTAGATATCATAAATCCTGGGACATACATTTACCCGAGTTCCAGTATGCGTTGAATTCTGCCAAATCCGAGTCTAGTCGTTTCAGTCCGAACTTTTTAGTTTTCGGTCGGGAACTGGTAACATCCGGCGAGGTTTATTCCGCAATGACGGCAGCGGAAACGCAAGCTGTCCTCATGTCACCGGAAGAAGACGATCGAATTGACAGGTTGGGTCAGCTGGAAAACATTTTTCAAATGGTTAAGGCCAATTTGCAGAAGCAACATGAGAGGAATAAGCACTCTTACAATAAGGGTCGCCGTACTCCGGTTCTGCAAAAGGGTGATGTTATTTGGAAAAAGACGCGTTTCCTTTCTAATAAAGGGAATAATTTCTCGGCTAAACTCGCCCCAAACTTCGAAGAGTTCCGCGTAAAGGAAAAGTTATCCGACAACGTCTATATATTGGAGACGTTGGCGGGGAAAGAAGTGGCAGGTACACATCATGCCAAAGATTTTAAAATCCCTGGAAATCTAACTCTGGATCCCCAAAGGTCCCCAGGTATTCAGATTCAGGATCCCGATCCATCGCAGTAATCATTTAAAATCAAATAAAAAAATAAAAAAATAATAACCTTAAAATAGACTGTCATCTAATATGATCATAATTCATTAAAATATTAAATAAAATTGGGTTTACCTTGTCATTCGGTGGTTGTTCAGCGACTTGTATAGTGAGCGTTTTGTTTTGATTATTTTATACGTCATAGTGTTGTTTTCCGAATGTAATCCATGAAGCAATTTCTGTTGTGATGTTATTCATCATATCCACAAACATTATATGGTGGTTGTTATTAGGTTGGTGTAGTTAGACTGGAACATTATCGAATATGGGTCCAGTGCACACAACAGGTTGCCGCAGTTTCAGTGGAACCAATGCGACAATGCGTTCGTTCTGAAAAGTAAAGTTTTATTTAAGTAGCAGTGCAGCAAAGCGTTCTAGGCAGGAAAGTGAGGCTTCGATGAGGTGTCAACGAAATTGGTGTGACACAGTAGCACACGTTATTTAGGGTTTCAGTGTCGAATGAAAGGATCGGTATGCCTATTGGATTGGCTACCGTATTATAGATGGTGATGAATGCAGAGATTTATGATTGAAAGAATGTAAGAGCTTGTATGAAAGATTAATTACCGAGCTGTTCAACGTTCTTCTTGGGCTAATCCTTAAAAGTAGGTTCCTTGAATCGAATAAGGGCTTATCCTTGAATAGAATAAGGAAGGATTGTATCCCGGGTCGGACGCGTGAGGGGCGCATCGTTGACCCAGAGTCAGGTGAGTTCACAGGTTATAATCAGCGCGTGTTTAAAGCTGTCAAACTTGGGAAGCGTGTAGGAATGTTGAATGTTATGGTACTTACGTGAATTAGGCGAAAATTCCGCTGCTTCCGTGAATTTTCGGTTCGAGGCGGGGGGATTGTGACACGATTGCTGTTTTCCCCGATAAATTCGCATTGCACTTTAAGTAAACAACAATACACACACGCATGAGATGCATGCAGCGCCATCTTGATGCAATTCACAAGCCTTGCAAGCTAGGACTGTCAGATACGACATACGACTATCGTAGTATCTACAAGCGTACAATTGACAACGAATCTATTGTCGGCTAGTCGATTGCCACATTTAAATCTTGTATTCAGTTATGAAAATGGATTTTAGGAAAAAGAATAATTTTAATTAAGTCGGTAAAAATAAAGAAAGATCAAATTATAAACCAGGATGCTAGGAAAATTAATACAATAATTTATTTGGGTATTATACAATTTTTAATACACAAAATCATGATTAACATTGGTAATTAAATTCCGTACGTAAAAACGCGGACACTTAGCCACATTAAATCAGATCCGTTTAACTAGAAATTAAATCTAGTATTTTATAAAAATACTGTAACAATTATTCAAATTAATAAAATAAATGTAAATTAAGCACCGGAAGCCTAAACGAGTCGAGTAAGAATCCATCATTAGACGGCCATGTTTCCGCCCTTTCTTTTTCGAATTCGCAATTCAGCTGGTGCGGTCGATATTAATTGAGAATCCCGTGGTGCACGTAATCAGATAAATTAACCCGGTGAGTTTTGAAGCGGTTGTTCAATATTTAGATACAAGATGAATCCTTATCCGTTCGGTTGGGAAGGGATGGATTGAAGAGTGAGCCGACTCCCTAGGATTGGGCAAACTGACTCCTCATTTTCCTTCTCTCCCACTTATTGCTCCTGTATAATTACAGGGATTCTCCTATCGGATTAATCTTCTCCGTTGGACCATTCCTGCCGATCTACCTACCGAATCGCAAGACGGTCGACCGCGACCAACGTAAACATCATCGCACGTACGAGAGTGCCGCCCGTCGCATGTACATCAGCCGCCGTCTCCCGTGGGAAAGCACGGCGTAGAGCGGGAAGAGGAAGAACGGGGATCGGCCAACCGAAAAGAAACGCGACTCCGTCGAAGATCGTCACATCCTACATTCCCGTGTCCCCACGTGCTACAATCCAATAAGTGTTCTAAAATCCAATACTTTGCAAGCCGACCCTGGATAAGGATCGCACGTCTTTTGCTCTTCTTTCGATGATTCTAGTTTCTACTTTCTTTATATTCTCCTAATGGGGACTAAGATCCCAATAAATCGAATTCTAATAAAAACAAGTGACTTTTACTAAGGGGATTCTAGTTTCTACAGGTTACTATAGATTCTATAGGTCACCAAAGGTATTCCCCAACTATCTATGTCACAATATATATATATATATATACAGATATATACGGTAGATTAATATACACACAGGTACAGTAGATAGATATATGCAGGTACATACAGTAGGTATATACAGCAGCAATCTTATTAAAATGGTTCTCGATAGTGACCATTAAATAAATAAATAAATAAAAATAAATATGGTGTGATGCTTATAATCTATGGGACTGCCCCAGGCTGCGCATTCGTGGGGAACCTCCGAGCGCGGTAACTGTATCGAGAACTTATTGCAGCCCGAACTGGCTCGGTCGCACCGCAGGGTTTTTTACGTTTCTGTGCCGCTTGGGCCTGATAACATATACGTTATCTTAGGTCGGCTCAACTCACGGTTTAACACGAATCCCGTAGCCTCCTCGAAGAGGGACTAACCTGGAAAGGACTCTGTGGAGACTACCACGGCTCTGTCGTGGACAGGCGATCGCTTGGTCTAATCTAGGTTAAAAATGGGGCGATACTGGGCAGTTTAGACGTCGGGCGGCGTTTGCCAATCGACAGTGCACCCCGGCGAATAACCGAGGGGTCTGAAAGCATATCTTTCCTAATTGGTTGTCGACCTTATATAAGCTGCCTTTGAAACGATCCGTTGGTCATCCGGTCCCGTTTTATATTGACGGGCAATGGGAGCCACGGTACGCGTTAACACCATGTAGAGGCCGCGTAAGCGACTTCTAAACTGTGGCCAGATAGGAGGACGGATAATTCCGATCAAATCTGGTAGTGAGGGCGTGAGGTCCTCCCGCTGTATTTACTTCCCAGTGTCTCGTGGTAAGGCGTTGTACTCTCACAGGATCGTTAGCGTAGTTAGATGGTGGACTATATCGTCCCTAAGTCTCCGCGTTCACTCCATGGAAGAAAGAATGACCGAATATCTATAAAACTTCCTGGTGTAGCGAGTTCGTCCGTAGCAGTTGACACCTCTCAAGTAAACTGTAGATAACTTCTTTTTTCTTTTTCACGTTTCAGTCTTCTTCACGAGAATCGCTACACACGGTGGCAATCTTTCAGTCATTGTTTTATAAACCAATACAAACCACAAATTCAGCCATTTGGCGGATGCACCAAAAAAAAAAGCGACAAATGTCTCCTATTTTATACATGAATACCTAAAAAAATCGGTTGTGTCGCTCCCAAACTTTCCCGGCAAGTCGATTAGCACCCCAGTCGATATTCTCACAAAATCGCGTTATGTATGTATGAGCATTTTACATCACGCAAAGCTGCTTCTAAATAAGCTTTCTGCCGCTGACAGGTGCTATAAAAATACTGAAAATATATGTGTATGTTCCTACGGAATAGTTCTAATTTGCGCTGCGAGGACGCGGGTTATAAATTTCCAGCTGAATAATAGATGCACGCAGACAAGCAGTAGGCGGCGGGGAGAATAGACCCTATCTACTTGACCTAGCAGAGCCGAGTAGCCAGGGAGCATCCGTGCAGTCGCCAATGCGACACAGCTCGCTTGTTATGCCACTCGCGAAGAAACGAGAAGATATGCCCGCGCTTGTCCGAAAATGCAACTAAAGAATTCCCTGACCTGCCTAAGCACACACGTGATTCAGATTCAGATTCATTTTATTAGTATTTCGTCAGTACCTATGTAGGTAATTGCCGATTCCCAATATTGTTTGTTTGTTTGTTTGAAAAGCTTTATTTCACAAACAAAACAATACAATGTGGTGGGCCTATTGCTAAGTGGCAATATCTTCCGACCATACCGCCAGGGTTATTGTGACTAAAGGTTTATGTGGGCAAATTGATTTACAAGTAATACATGAATACACTTACATAATAGTCATCATAGCATAAAATATAAAACAGTAATTAGTAACGTATGCCAACTCGATATTGAAGGGAGGAGTGGAATATAAGGACAAGCAAAGGAGACGGGAGGGGAGGGGGGTATTCATGAGTTGAGTAAATGTCTAAGGATTTTTTAAACCCGCTCAGGTTGCCAAGTTGTCTTATCGGTAAAGGCACGGAATTCCAGAGTCGGGCCGCCTGCACTGCGAAAGACCTAAACATGGAAGTTAGTGAATGCTGAGGTATAGCCAGTAATAGATTTTCCTGAGAGCGCAATGGAAGGCCTTGGGATGAAAGCGGAGAGAAGAGATTATATAAATAAGTAGGACAGTTTGACTGTAGTACGCGGAAGAGTAGGGCAAGTATGTGAAAATCCCGACATCGTCTAAGGGGAAGCCACTCTATTTGCCTGCGAAAGATGTGATCACACTTCTTCGTCCCTGAAGAAGTTTGATCACATCTTTCGCAGGCAAATAGAGTGGCTTCCCCTAATAATAAACAAAGCGAATACACGCGTTTTGAATCCTATCTAGCTTATCGACTAGTTCTTCATTCGCATCTAGGTAGGCCACAGCAGCGTAGTTAATTAACGGTAAAAAAAAGATTGTGCCATTTGGCGTTTAATACAAAGAGGTAAGAGATTCTGAACCCGTTTAAAAGAATGGAGACTTGCAAAGACTCTACGACTGACCTCACTTACTTGAGGATGCCAAGATAAGTTTTCATTGTCTATCCTGCTCTGCGCCTCGTTGTAGTACTGGCACAGATTTTTGCACGACGTGTGCACGTCGAAACGTGTTTTTAGGTAGATTTTATAATTTTGCTGCAAAAATGAGAGAAGATTTAATGAAATTTTTAAATTGTTCGTCAGATAACACTATCGAAAGTACAAATTCTCCATTAGTAGAGCGTTTTTCAGATACTCACTTTTCCAAAGAGTTTTTCAACGCTTTGATAAACTGTAAAGTAGCAACAATTCATTAATTTCATAATCAGACTCTGACTCTGAACTCACTTTCCTCGTCAAAGTCGAAAACTGTATATTCTTTGTACTAGCTAAGATGCGAATAAATGTAGGTATCTTTGTCATTTAGCTGCATCGCAGCATACACTCGAGTACTATGTCTGCCTCAACAGCCGTGCCTTGTAAAATCGATACTATGCTGTGCTGCGTCACCTGCGTTGCAAAGCCTATACCGCAGATGAGGGGAAAAATTGTTGTTATTGTGTGTGTGTTTGTGTATTTGTGTGCACGTGTCTGCGCGCACTGTAGCTCAAGAACGCGTTGCCGGATTTCAAAAATTCTTAAGCTAATAGGTTTTATCGTCAAAGGAAAGAAATGGTTTGATTAAGGGATCCGTACCTATGATACAAATGGGAGCTGCTGTACAACGGACTACTTCGATATCACATTTTGATCCGAATGACCAGGGCAAGTCGGGCGCAGGTGCGGAACGTATAGTAAACGGGCGAACACACTCTTGGACGCGTCCGCTGCCGCGACTTATGGACAGTATGCACAGTCGTTTGGGACGTTGCTTGCCAGATCTCTATCGGACGTCCGAAGACTCGAGGTCACGTCCGCGACTGACGTCCGATAATGTGCACGGCTCAATAGAAATTCATTACACAGATCGCGCCCATAAGCCGCGGCAGCGGACGCGTCCGAGAGTGTGTTCGCCCCTTAAGTCCGGGCAAGTCAGGTGCGGAATAAGTAGGTAAGGTCTGAGCAAGTCCGGGCGGGGTGCGTAGTGAGTACGATAAGACGGACGGAGGATATGTGGAAAATGTCGTACTATCATATTGTTTCTCTAACTTTTCAAAAATATCGTAATTTTGAAATATCATATTTATAAACATTATCGTACTTTTAGAAATTATAGTACACTTATAAAATATAGTAGGCACTGGTATAAAATATCGTACTCTCAGAAAATGGCATACTTTTTAAAGTATCGTACTTTATAAAATACCTACTGATCTTGTAAAAAAAAATTTATTTAAGGCAAATATCGTACATCGTATATTTTACTTTCGTACAATATCGTACTGTCAAAAAATATACTTTTTAATGTATCGTATTTTCAGAAAATATCGTAATTTTGATAATATTCTAAATTTTACAAACATCGTTAAAACGTTTCAATAAATAACATACTTCCAAAAGACCGTACTTGCAGAAAATATAATATTTTGATAAAATATGATATTTTTTTTAAATATCTCAGTTATTGTACGTATGATTCATTAAAACATAGGTTGCATATACAACGTAGGTTTCATAAAAAAATATTTAAAAAAATATAAAAATCGTACTTTTAGCATATATCCAGACAAAACAAGTCTTTGGCGAATTTTAGGACAAAAAATATTTCGCCACAAATTTTGGCTTCAATTGCAGCTGCTTGGAGCTGCTTGGCGAGGGAGTTATTGCATTGCAGCTGCTTGCAGCTATTGCATTTCGCATTGCAGCTGCTTGGCGAGGGAGTTATTGCGACTCGCTAGGTACTGCGATGCCTGTATCCGTCATTTGTCCAATTTAAAGTGGACGGAAAACGTCCGCAATAGACCGCGATGACTCCGAGGCTACTATTCATCTAAAAAGCCTATCTGAATTTTTCTTTTAGAGAGCTTTCTACTCGTTCAAACGTATACGACGGAATATGCACACACCGTCATACAACCCGCACGATACCACTTGACATCACGAATGCCACTTGCATATGCGCTATTATAAATACGTGACTGCACAAAACGCGAAAACGTGCTGTTTAAACATAACGCTCAGATATAACAACTCGACGCCAGGGAATGGATTTAATGTCTGGCTACCAGATATTTATATGAATATTTGGAAACGTGATACCTTTATCGTCGAGATTAAGGCGTCCACGTTACTGTTTTCCTCTTTTTAAATTTGCTAGGTAAAGCCCCTCGCTTTTTTCTACCGACAGTTAATCCCTGTTGATGATACGAAATTAAATATTGCCTAAATCACTCCAAAAGCCCAAGAAATCATGGCATCACAAACGTAGCAGAAGCGTGGCAAAAGCGTAGCAAAAGCGTAGCAGATGCGTAGCAGCTTGAGGTGCGTCGTCGCGTTCGCTCAATAAAGAAATCGTAAAGAAAGTTTTAAATGGCAAATATGACTCTCTTTCGTTATTTTGCTAGGTGAAATCCCCTTGCTTGTCTCTACTGATAGTTCATCTCTGTTGAGGATCCGAAATCAAATATGGCGTAAATCACTCAAAAAACCCAAGAAATCATGGCATCACAAACGTAGCAAAAGCGTAGCAAAATTGTCCATCTCTGTTGTTCATCGTTCATCAACAGTTCATCAAAATCGTTCATGACATACAGTAGAAAATCGTTCATCAACAGTTCATCTCTGTTCAGGATCCAAAGTCAAATATTGCGTAAAACATTCCAAGAGCCCATGAAGTCATGGAATCACAAACGTAGCAAAAGGTAGCAGAAGCGTGGCAAGAGCATAGCAAAAGCGTAGCAGACGCGTAGCAGTTTGGCGGCGCGTCGTCACGTTGCTCAATAGAGCAATCGTTGCGAATGTTTTTAATGGCAAATATGATTCTCCTGACTACAAGCGTTAAGGGTTTATTAAAATTATGAAAAAAAACTTCTATGGATATAAATTATTTTCCATTATTGGTTTTTTTAAAGCGGTTATCGTATTTATTCTAAAACCCTATTTATTTAGAGAAATATATGTTTTTTTAATATTTATTGTAGCATAATATTTTTAAAACAAATTAATATACATACAGATATTTTTATTTAAATATATTTTTATATATAAATTAACAAATCACTTTATTCACAGTAAAAATGTCTAGATTGTAAAATGCATAAAATGAAATCGAAATCAAAACTTAGCCAATTACTCTACTTCTTTTTAACAATATATTATTTCTGTTCCCAACTGTTTTAGAATTCCTAGTCAGTCGTAGAAACGTAGTAAATTATGTGTTTCAAATTATTTTATTATAAAGAATTTACATCAGCAGGCTTTTAAACAAATTAAATGAAAAATTAAATTAAACTGAATTATTTATATCACTGAAGACTAAAATAGCTCGTAAATATTACTGATTCGCATTAAAAAGGATTTAATTAAAATTAAGTTTCAAAAAATAACTGCTGATAGGAATCTAGTACCCTAAATCGCATCAGGTATACCATTCGACCAATCTTGATAAGATTTAAGGGAAGAAAAGTACCGTATTTACGTGCAAATGTCACATTTATAAGTTCGTGCTCCACTGTACACATCAGCACACATCAGTTTCACAATCCAACAATAACTCATTTATATTGAATTATAATATATACTTCCCTAAATCTACATATTTTCAAGTACGACTTGCGAACTATAGTAAGGTACAACTTAGAAAACTAGAATTTCAAAGAAAAACTACTAAGTATAACACGTAACCTCAAAATTTAACATCTGGTATGATGTTACTACGATTTCTACATCCTGCATGACAGCTCCACCCAATGCTTTGCGTGTTCTAGAAATCGAGATTGCCGGGAGAAGAAGCAGAGGTAGAAATATGTTGAGTTGGATAGACTTTTTCACCCGTTGGACCATAAAAACTACCACAAAATAAATATAACTAAGATATGCTTGTTATAGATTATTGATCGCCAATCTTTCGTTACAGGAGATAGCACTCTATGTTGACGAAAGCTCTCCCGTCAATGCATAGCCGAGCTCCACAATCGAGCTAAATTCACGCTTACCGAGTCTAGTACATAAAAAAACCGGTTATGTCACCACAAGACTTTCCCGTCAAGCAGACAAGCCCCCCGCCTTCGACGCATCACGCTACAACCCCCCATTCAAACCCCCACCGCCTCCCATTCCCATAACCCCCCCTCCCCACCGATAGGGATTGTGTCAAGTGGCTGATAGCAAATGAAGTATATTTGTAGTATTAAAATATGTAGTAGTATTAAAATATCTATTTTCCAATATGATTTAGTATTTTCCTAAATATGGTGGAAATTAAAAAAAATGCTTGTATAAGAGATATTCCAACCAAATTTCACAATGTGGTTTCGGTCTAGCGACGCATCGTGTATCGAATTTTGAGTGTCAAAGTCCAGTATTTCGAGATTGAAGTATGACTAGCGTGCCCCTGGTGGACCGATTTTATCAACAAATTTCTTAACTCTTGCAATGACCGCATGACGCCTGCATGCCAAATTTCAGCTCAATCGGATGAAGCCTTTATACGCTATCGTGGAGGAATACACACACACCCACACACACACACACAAACAGATACACACTCACTGACAGACTTCAGTCTGGAAATGGTTTTAATCGTCTTGGGGGGGGGGGGGGGAATTGTACATATCCGTCATAATCTAAAATATTTTTTTTTGCATGCTAAATTTCCATTCATCGGATAAAGAGTTTGGGCGCTACTGTATTAATACACACACAGACACACCGACAGACCAATCTGGAAATGGTCTTAATCGTCTCGGTCTGGGGGGGGGGGGGGGGGGGAGGTCAAAATGGATATTTTCGTCTTCATCTCAAAAAAAAAACATTTGCGCCTTTACAATAACTTCCTTAACCGTTGGTTGGCCGCGAAATTAAAAACTCAAGTAGATTGGCAATGGGAGCTACATCTTTACTGACATGGGTACACTAAAACTAGATTACCGGAAAGGATCCGTCCGGCTTTAGTAAAGGTTTAGAATGCCTGATTAAGTTAGCTTAAGTCTAATCCTACTCAACCGCTTTTACTTTTCGACGTCGAATAAGTGGCATACAGTCCCCCCCCCCCCCCTCCCATCCCTCTTTGGAGTGTGACGCGGGCGAGCGGCGGGCGCAATAGTGGATTTTTGGAGTAATTCACCCAAATTTTCTCAAAAGTCTGACTAAAAATCATCAAATTATTTAAAAACGAGGATGGGGGAAACCACAGGGGGGCGCAAAAGGGGCTGCAAAGACGAGATACCTAAGATGAATAGCATGACCAAGTGATAGGAGGAGAATTTCTTTCGTTTTAATACATTCTAATAGCATCCACGATCGCCCTTTAAAACAAGCCCCATCTGATCAAGATCATTAGTCTTGCCATAAAATAGCGCATCAGTATACGGGCACATGTCATAATTTTACATACGTATGGAGAAATCGTGTTTCCTGTCAATTTGGCTATTGTTCATTGTTTTGAATAGCTCATAATTAGATTATATTATGTGCACAGGTGAGATTATATTTTCAAAGCGCTAGCGGCGCTGGGCTTGGATCGGTTTCTGGTAGCTAAGGTTCTGTATCATCAATCAGCTTATCCAAACGACGAACTAATTGTCCAAAGAATTTATCA
Organism: Micropterix aruncella; assembly: GCA_944548615.1. Lineage (NCBI taxonomy): Eukaryota > Metazoa > Arthropoda > Insecta > Lepidoptera > Micropterigidae > Micropterix > Micropterix aruncella. Next base: position 12,709,444 of record OX155966.1, read on the forward strand.
AATCGGAAAATATGTTGTTTGTATGTTGTATGTTGTTGTTATATGTTATATGAATGTTTGTATGTTATATGAAAGTATGTTGAAAGGAAAAGTTTCGTTATCTTAGATCAATCAGTTTAAATCTTATAACTCTTAAACGTATAACGATCCTAAGTATCGTACATGCCAGTCAACAAATGTATTGAATTCCAGTGAAATGCACTCACGTCAATACAGCCATTGTTCCACCTCGTGCACCGCTGAAGTAGCACGAATTTTAACTACTTTGTCAAATCAGTTACATTGAACAACATTTTTACTCGGATATTTTGGAGTCATTTTTCGGCCTTTATAAGGCGGCGAAAATATGACCAAGGTATCATTTCTCGAATGATTCCTCCCCCCAAGACAGCGGCGGAATCACCCGGCACTTCTCTCACGAGTTAGGTCAACGGGCCCGACCATTTTGGGTACCTCTTCCTTCCTTCCTCATATCGAGACCAGCAAGCATCAGTCTGAACTCCTACAGACTCGAGCCGTGTCGAGTACGAGATACTCTGAGCACAAACTATAATCCTTATCCATGCACCCTCGTAACTTCACGCAGATAGCTACCCCATTCGCGTCAACCCCTGGCATATTCGGGAAGCGTTAACAAACTTGCAATATAAATCACTAAAAATTCCTTCTGGTGCAATTAATACCTTCTGATATACATTCAATCTACTTTCAATACGGAGATAACCCGCAAGTTGACACCACCTCCTCACATCAAACAACTTGGAGTCTAACGAGGGGTGGCCCGTCACATTAATGACCCCGACGTAAATAAATATATGGCCCGTCACAAAGGTATAGTGTGATTTTTAAAATTATTTCTCTATGTTTTTCATGTTAATTCGGTTTGACAGCTAATGAAAAGTTTTCGACTAATAAAATAATCATATAATTAATAATATCTAATCTCTAGTAAGAAACTTTTAACGTCAGCTCGCAATCTCAAATATGTCTTAAATCGCATATCTAGACACAGGCATAAGCCTAGTTAGGTTGCATGGGATTGGGATGAATTAACTTGTGGCTTTATTTCATTAGATCTATTTAATTAGATTTATTAACACATATAGAAATTAAATGTCTTTTTTCCATGTAAATTTAGATATGTAAAATGAAAATTAATTTAAAAAATATATTCTCATTATTTGCACTTGATTATAATAACAACACGCGAGCTTGTTGCCACTTGGCAATGTCTTATACTAACCTTATCACAGTAGTACAAGAGCGCATTGTGGAAATAAATCACACTCACGCGTCAACACCCGTCCGGGGGCCTCCACGCATGAAGTGCGAGCCTGGGCAGGATTCTGGCCTTAGGGCTTGTTTCCGCTAGGAATCAACCTTCTGGCGATACTGGACGGTCTGCGCACCGTGCGGCGTAAGCCAATCGATTGTGCACTCTGACTAACAGTCGGGGGAGTCTGGAAGCAGTAATGTTTCCTAACGAGCGGGGGTGGTTTCTTGAAACGACCATCGGCTACCTGATCCTGGGTGAACAGCCGGGCAAAGGATGCCGTGGTCCGCGATAGGTTCGGTATACACCGTTTCACTGCTTCGTAAGGGAGAGGACCGCGCAAGCGACCTCGAACTCGTAACCAATCGAGAGACTGGAGTAATCTGGTCGCGCTGGGTAACACTCCTGGCTATTTCGCGGTTAAGGCGTTGGCCTTTTACGGGCATGTGGCGGAACTTGACGGTGGACTGTTTTGTTCAAGTCTTCTGCGCTCACTCCAGGTAGAACGACTAATCGTTAAAACTTCCTGAGGTGACGGGTTCGCCCGTTATAGTTGGCAACTCTAGTTGTGAAAATAAATATTACTAAGGTCGTCTGCATAAAATACAGACCAGTATAGGTATTTAAAACTAAGAATGCCCGAGGAGAGAATATTGGGAAAGGAAGGGAAGAACTGGTTACTTTTTAAAAGGATAGTAATCTTTGAGGTACGTCTTAAATGATGGTAAAGGTGAAATGTAATAAAATAATCAACTCATAAAAACATCACACTGCATAATCAAATAAGAGATACAATTTTAATTATTTTTAAAACCTTTACACGAATAGTAATATAAAATGTTATGTTATCACGTGACTCCAATTTCTCATCTTACGTTGTATATGAGAAATTTCGCCAAAACAAGCTAAAATATTATAATAATTATATTTCCCAATAAATTTATTATTTATTTATTTATTTATTTATAACGTACAAGAACAAAAAAATACAAGGACATGCATACTGTTGTACATGAGGAATAATTAAGAACAAACATTATAATAGCGAAAAACATAGCTCTATGGATATAAATATGCTAGCATATCCGAATGAGGCGAAATCGCACAACCAACTAGACCTAGAAGGTCTGTCTCTGGCTGTGCTGTGTTATACCAACAGTAACTGTATTTTTGTAACTCGCGAACTGACGAAGGTGATCAATTTTAAATATTTCTAAATCTAACAAATGTGTTGTTACACAAATTAAAGTAAAATTTAAAGTAGAAAAAAAAAAAAAAATATATATGTATGCAATTAAGGGCTAAAAATAAGGTAAACTTTACATTATATACAATAAATTTAAGTGGAAAATAAGTAATAATATATACAAATATATGAATAAACACTACATTCTAGTATATATGTTTAAGAAAATGATATGTAATATTGCACAATTTTACAAATACATATTTTTTTTTAAATATTCACCCTACAGTATTAATAAGGTCTTTAGTTTTTGAACGCCCAATATCTAGAAGCCAGTTTTTTACTTTACCTTTAAAAGTTACATAATTTTTCACGTTTTTCGTGGTTTCACATAGTGAGTTATAAACTTTCGGGGCGATAAAAAAACATTGTCTTCGGGCAAATGTGCTTTTAACCTTTGGAATTGTGAAAAATTCCTTACCAGCATTTCTCGTTAAGTACAATTGTTGACTTCTTGCTCTGTACTCTTTAGTTTTGTGAAAGCTTACAAGGCACTGCTTAATAAATAGCTGGCAGATATCCAAAACCTTAAACTCCGCAAAGAGCTGGTTTGAACTGTACCGAGGAGGCTTTTTGTTTATGACTCTTATTAGTAACTTTTGTGCTTTTAATAGTCGGTCCATTGTTGTTTTTGTACATGAGCCCCACGCTATAATTCCATGCACCCATATACTTTGACCAAGAGCCATATACACCATTCGCAGTGTTTCTTTACTCAGTACATTCCTAAGTTCGCGGAACACGTACAGTAATTTCCTCGTTCGCGCCGTAAGTGATTTTATTTGGAATTCCCAATTGAGTTTGGAATCTATTTCTATGCCTAAATATCTAATTTTTTTTTCAATGTTTATATGCTCACATTTATTCTGGGTTGAAGATACACTGCAGTTAAATTGGTGAATTTTTAAGGGTAATACGTTGGAGGTTAGGTTGGGTCTGAGTGAAAATGCTAGGTACTTCGTCTTCGAGATATTGAGTGTCAATATATGTCGATCAAGCCATGTTTTAATACTGTTCAGGGAGCATTGCGCGTCTGTAAACGCTTCATCCCAAGTATCTGCCTCAATTATGACAGCGGTGTCATCTGCAAATGAGATTATGGCTCCTTTACCTTCAAGTGTCATATCACATAAATCGTTGACATACATCAGAAAGAGTAAAGGACCCAATACGCTGCCCTGCGGCACCCCATATAATAACATAAACCAGTGTAAATTTCAGTAGTAATTTCAGCATAAAAGTTAAACGTTATAAAATCTTTATTGGAAAGTCAAATAGTAAAAGATCAATATTTTTCGGCCAAATAATATTTGGCCGAATTTTAATAAAAGTTTCCAAATTTTTATTACTATTCTTCAATTCTTTGGCTGAGATTATGAACAGATTTTTCATTTTATATCTATATAGCGGTTATTTCTATCCTGACTGGAAAAGCCTGTTTAAGCATGTTTACCGAATTTCGTCAATGGACTTTTCGCTACATAAAACGTATTACGGTATACGTGGGGGGACCCAAAAGTAACGGGAATTGGACTGCAGTGGGGAGGAAGAGCGGTGGAACCCATTGTTCGATTAGGTGTCCGTTACGGTCATTCCACCTGAGTCAGTGTGCAAAATTGTGTCGCTGTGAGTGCATCGGTTCGCCTGTGAGAGTTTTTTTCGTAAAACAACTTCTTCAATTTCGGCGAAAAAGTGATGGCAGATTGTCGAGAGCAGCGCGCGGCTGTGAAATTTTGTTTCTTGTTGGGGAAATCGGCCACGGAAACTATTGTAATGCTTAAGACTGATTATTGGGATGCTGGCCTTAATAAAACCAGAGTCTATAAATGATTTTCGCATTTTAAAAATGGAGAAATGTCAATTGAAGACCAACCCCGTTCAGGACGCCCCTCAACGGCAAGAAGTGTCGAAAACATCGACAAAATCAATGCCCTCATTCGTGAAGATTGCCGCCGAACCATTGATCAACTCTATGAGATGTCTAAAATATCATGGAGTTCAATTCAGAGGATTTTATCCGAAAATTTGCACATAAGAAGTGTTGCAGCCAAATTTGTCCCTCGCCTTCTCACAGACGAGCAAAAGGAGCGTCGACTTCAGGCATGTTTTGAGCTTCAAAATCAGTTCAAAGAGTACCCGGTTTTTTTTTTCAAAGTGATTACTAGTGATGAATCGTGGTGCTATGGATACGACCCCGAAACAACGCTGCAATCAAGGCAGTGGAAGACAAGTGGCTCTCCTCGTCCCAAAAAAGCTCGCCAAGTGAAGTCAAACATCAAGAAAATGCTCATTTGTTTCTTCGTTGCAGAGGTGTTTTGCACATGGAGTTTGTTCCCCCCGATCTAACTGTCAACCAGGAGTTCTACTTGGAGGTTTTAAAAAGATTGATGGAGTGTATCAGGAAAAAAAGGGGAGATCTTTGGCGTACAGGCGACTGGTTCTTCCATCATGATAACGCGCCGGCCCACACCGCCCTCTCCGTAAAGCAGTTTTTGACCAAAAACGGCATGACACTGATTGTCCACCCCCCCTACTCACCGGATCTAGCCCCCTGCAATTTCTTTTTGTTCTCCAGACTCAAAAGGGACATGAAAGGAAAGCGTTTTGCCACTATGGAGAAGGTAAAACAAAAATCGCCGAAAGGCATAAAGAACATCGCGATAAATAATTCAAAAACTGTTTTGAACAATGGAATGATCGTTTGAACAAGTGCGTTGTGGTCAATGGAGATTACTTTGAAGGTGATCAAAATTTGGTGTAAAAATATTAAGAAATAAAGACTTTATGACGGATTTCCCGTTACTTTTGGGTCCCCCCTCGTATATCTTTGTCTTATATACCCGTACTTAAGATCTTATTTATAGCAGAAGCATTTGTAAGAATGCTAAGATTATCATGAGGAATACCTTGCTCCTGTAACAAGCCTCAACAATTTTGCTTTTTTTTTTCTCATAAACTTACCGCAATCACTGTCACCCCATAAAAAAGCGGGTTTTAATTAGGTCAGTTTTGTTAATATTAATAATGCGGTCTGCGTTAGGGGATTGCGAAACCTCAGTTCGTTTTTGCTGCTCATTTTAAGGACAGCTTAATTGGGTGTTTTGTCAGCGGGCGAAGTGTACAAAAGTGTCGAACAACCATTTTGAACGAGTAACAATATTAATAATAACTCTTTAATAAATTTGTAATAACAGCGCTGAATGATTTTAATGATTTTTTAATTTCATCTATAAAACTGTGAAAATCATAGTGGGAAATTGTGGTCCAAGCTTCGAAAAGGATGAATCATATACCAAATGAAAGGTTACAATGTCATCTTCAAACATGCAATAAGGGTATTTAAATCTGTCCTGGTGATTTCGAGAAATTATGATTTTGTTTTTGCCTTAGAATTTATTATTTTTTAAATTTTGCTTTATTTTCGAATATTATTAGAGTTTTTCCTTCGTATTTATAGTTACAAATCATTACATCATCGTTATAATTATTATTATTTATCATAATCATCGAGTGGTGGTGGGTTTATTTTTCCTTAAAAATTAATATAGTTTTTTTAATTTTGCTGCTTGGTCGGATATGTTATTTATTATAGTTTTTTACGTATTTATGGTTAAAAATCATCACATCTTTATAATTATTACTATGATGATGATGATGTTGATGATGATGATGATGATGATGATGATAATGATGATTATTGCTGATCATAAAAATAAAGTAATGATTTTTAACCCTAAATACGGAGGAAAAACTATAATAACATTATATTAAATATAGTTTTTTACATATTTATGGTTAAAAATCATCACGTCTTTATAATTATTACTATGATGATGATGATGATGATGATGATGATGATGATGATGATGATGATGATGATGATAATGATGATGATGATGATGATAATGATGATTATTGCTGATCATAAAAATAAAGTAATGATTTTTAACCCTAAATAAGGAGGAAAAACTATAATAACATTATATTAAATATAGTTTTTATACATATTTATGGTTAAAAATCATCACGTCTTTATAATTATTACTATGATGATGATGATGATGATGATGATGATAATGATGATGATGATGAAGATAATGATGATTAATGCTGATTATAAAAATTAAGTAATGATTTTTAACCTTAAATACGAAGGAAAAACTATAATAACATTCGACAATAAACCAAAATAAAAAAAATCTGTAGTAACTTCTAAAGCATAATAAGCTCATCATTTCTCGAAATCATTCGGACAGATTCATCGCAATCACTCAGACAGATTTTGATGCCCTTCTGCATGTTTGAAATCTATCTATATTGTAACCTATCATTTGCTATATGATTCATCCTTGGCGATGCTTAGACCAACTCCCATACATTCTTGCCCATTGTCTTTGGTATAGACATTATGACATACACTCTATCCATTTCATCCTCATTTTAATCCTGGCCGAAGCAACGAGGAACCGCCAAAACCCGGAACACCAGCTGAGTTAACCATGAAGAATAGCAGCTGTGCGCTATTCTGCGCTATTCTCCGCTTGCACAGAACTTAAGTTATATATACTTACATAATAATGCTGATTATAGATGAGAAGCTTACATACCTAAAAAAGAAGAAAAAAACATATTACTATTGATTATACAGCGTACAGCCCTTTTTTGAAGAAAAAGAATCCTCATCGAATTTACTGCCATCCCCGGAACAAAGATCCTTAGTGGATTCCATATAACTGCATTTTTTCCAATATACTTTGAATTAACATTGAATTATACAATTTATGCATAACCCGGACATTGTAAAAATGCTTCAAGTTCCGAATAAAGAAACCTAGTAATTTAAAAGAGGACTTAGATATACACATTTTAATTTTCGGTCAATCTTTTATATCAATCAAAATATATCACATTTTAATTTTAATTTGGCCACACTTTTTAATTTAGCCTCAACTAGTATTTTATGAAAACTTAGTGGTAATTTAGTATAAAACGAATTTAGTTTTACATCCAATAAGTCCATGTAATCATTATCTCTAGTATGTGACATGGAATGTGAACTGTTTTTATTCAATTGAAAAAAAAAGAACAAAAATTGCCTGGCCGTACTCAAGGTATGTTATTAATATTCGAAAACTGTTCTTCATATACGATATAGTTTGAGTGCTTGAGTATCTCTACACCTGCATAGTAGGTTAATCAAACGTCCTATTTATGTAGTCGACCGCTGCGGTGACGTATGACAAGGGTAGTCTCGGGCTAATGTGTATACATGCTGTTCTCTTCATCCCGAATTTTAAGCAAATAAGTAAGCCAATTTCACCCTTGGACGAACAAAGTGGTCGCGAGTTTTTGGGCAGAGCAAGTCCTAAGTCAAGCGGCCGGAAAATTATTATGCGAATATTTCATGACGTCAGTTTCAGCGGCTGCGAAACGCTTTGCGGAGGGAAACAATAACAAATGGCAACAACGTATGCGAATATTCATAGCAGTATATATGACGTATTTTCAAGTTACGGAAAGGCAGTTCTAGAAGTTGGTATGCGCGACAATAAAAATAACGCTCAGCATGCAGTACAATCAGATACAAATAGTCTAGGTGCGATTTCACTCCACCTTGGGTATACTCGAATAAATACATAGTTTTTATATTGTTTATTTATTTTATAAAGTTATCTAATACAAAAAAATTATTGTGGCAAAAAAAAAACAATGTTCAAATATATTTTACATCTTCTTTTTTGCGAAGCGGATAAGATTGCATTATTGTGGATTTTATCACCCCACTAGATTGTATATCTACCATTTCTTCGCACTGGTTCCTACTTTTTGACATGAGCCACTTGATAATATATTTTTTCACAGTCAATCTGCTGATGCTCTGCACTTTAGCCTCCACCAAGGAAGAGCAAAAGAAATCCTACAGACGCGGTGCCTGAAACGCGTAATGCCTCTGTGCAAATATTCACTCGTTGGTGGGCTTGTTTTTTTTTTATTTCGGGTATCATGTGAATGGTTTAGCGAATAATGACCATCAGTGCTGCGAAGAAAGACGATAGAGCTATATTTTCACTTATTAATATTTTTTTGTAACTATTATGTATCAATCTGTAATCATTATCAACAATCTACCTATCCAGTTCTTTTCTTTGTACGTTATTTAATACAATAAAATAATAAATTAAATACGTCTTTCGCGAGCTACGCATTCTAGAAAAACCGACCTAAAATTAAGCACATGGGCGCTTTGTCATGTACACAATTATATCTATTTATTAAAATTCATAAAAATCACAATCGGATGAAGCACTTGGGCGCTATCGTGGAGAAATACACACATACACATAGACACACAGACAACTAGAGATGTCAACTACAACGGCCGAATCAGTCACCTCAGGAAGTTTTAACGATATTGGATCGTTCTGTATCCTCTGATTAGCTTTCAGACGATTTCACACTACTTGTAGCATCCGCGTAAGTAGGAGTCAAACCATATCACCACTCCTCTAGATACATTGAGCGAGCGTAATCGCTCAAGGAGAAGTTCGAAGTCGACCGAATTAAATGCGCCACTGAAGTCAAGCAGCGTGAGAATAGTTAGTTTCGTATTATTCATAGCGTGTCTAATGTCGTCGGTAACTTTGACTAGGATGGTCATAGTGCTGTGACCAGGACGGAAACCAGACTGAAAGAGATCTAATAATTTGTTTCTATCTAAGAAGGTGGGTGCAAATAAACCGATCTATGTATGAGTGCATATGCATGATATAAATAATTAGAGCAGCTCAAAAAACCAACCATATTATTCCCATAGCAACGTCAAAGTCGAAGTTTCCAGTTTGCTACTCTCGAATTCCGAGAGATAAACAGATATAATAACATGGATCTTGTCGGAGGGTAGAGCTAAGTACAACAGAATGGGGTACACAGTCGACCATAACTCTTTTTCCATAGCCCGGGAGCCCGTCGCGGTATTCTCATTATCATCGGGCACACGAATCAGACAATAATAAGGAATACATATGTAACATACCTATTTTATACATACAGTGGGTTGTCATCATTAGGAACACCATGCGATTTCAGTACTAATTTGCATTTCTCAAAAATTCTAAACTTTTAAGTGCAATACCATTTAACGTCTATTAATTTAAATAAATAAATATACAGACATCATTTTCCTCTAATTCACCATTCATTGTGATGCTCTATAATAAGTGTGGGCTGCTTCATTATTCCAGTATTTATTTTTTCCAAAATAATATATATTTTGATTTAATTAATATATTTTGATAAATTTTAACATATGAAAAAGTTAAATAAACAATTTGATTTTCAAAGAAGTTTATGTACCTATTCACATATGTATAATATTGATACAAGTAGGTTCTTATTTAAAATAACTTATTAAAAAGGTCTAAGATAATAGGAGATCTTTCTGAACAGATCTTATTGCTTAGCTGCCGGAAATACCCAAGAAAACAGGCGGGGAATTTGAGGATAATGCCCCTGGTCACCCAGCCCAAACATCAAAGCGGAGATTAAGTAATAAAGATTACAAAAAAAGGTTAGAATCTATAAAAAAAATTAGAAGAATCTACACAAAGATTACACGGCGGCTGCAGAAGCTCATTTTGATGATAAAAATTCAGGATATTTTTGACCGTTTTAAATATTATAATAATAATAAAACGCTTTATTCATACGAAAAGGCGACATTATTGTCTGCACTTAATATTTTAGAGCTAAGCTATAAATATGTTGTATCAACAATGTAATTAATGCATTGATGAAGGCGACATGATACCTGGGATAGACCATATCTGAAGAATTGTAGTTTTATGAGTTTTAAAAAAATATAAGCACTAACTTAAAAAAGTTTCTAAGTGAATCCCTCGATAAGGAACCAATTTAAAATTTGGACTCAAAAAAGTTGCTCATTGCCTTGGACACTAAGGCTTTAAACTGAGTTCGAAGATTTACAGGCGCGTTTACTCCTACAATGTAAGCGGTTAGGGTGATTTATTATAATTTCATTATATTGACTGGTTAATTCTCTAGGGCAACACTTAGCCACATTTTTTATTAAGGACCTAAATTAATTACTATTAATTAAAACGTGAGAGCGCTCTGAGAGTTACGCTAAATATGCACCACTACTGCGTACAGATAGCTATTCTGTGCTAGCGCTGCGTTAGAACGTTTAGTATGCGCCTGGTCCTGGGCGCGAGCGGACGTGGAATCTGCGCTTGACGCTTCGTCAACGCTGGATTTTTATTGGTCAAACCCTACAAAATTGACCCCGCCTATTTTTTCGCGTGTCCGCCCATTTCGGATATTTGTCTGATGTCTCTTGTAGCCTTAAAACGATTAAACAAAACAAATAAATTTTTATCATGAGGTTTTTATCATGATTATAAACCACATCGAGCTGCCGGTCTGATAGGTAGCCATTCCTATCTGCCATAACCCTTTTGAGTACTGGCCGAATCGACTACGAGGCTATAATGAGGGTGGATCGAACGCCAACAACCGGTTTGCTTATTATGCGAAACGTGCCTGGGATGTGTATGTGCGGCAACAGATTGTACACAAGGATAACATATGCTTTTTGGATATATATATATATAATATATATATATATATATATATATATATATATATATATATATATATATATATATATATATATATATATATATATATATATATATATATATATATATATATATATATATATATATATATATATATATATATATATATATATATATATATATATATATATATATATATATATATATATATATATATATATATATATATATATATATATATTGATATTTTAAGTGTGTAAATTTTTTTAAATTATTTTCAATAATATATAAAATTAGATTCATGAAAAGTTACTTATCTGGGGTCCTGGTGGACCAGAAACATTTTAACGATAGTTAATGTCCTCTTTAAATACTTAGGGCAGCAGCACCTGTTTCCGCAATTGATAACTTATGATGTTCTTAGTTATTGCAGCCGAATTATTGTATGCCCTTGGATGTAATAAGTATAGGAGGATGGTTTCTGTAACAGAAATGGATGTTAGTAACTTATTTTAGAAGAAATTATATGACTGAGAATATTTCGACACTAGTCGTATTCATCTCTATGACATTTCTGATAGAACAATTTTTTCAAAATTTAAATTAAACAAAAACTGAACATAGAGAAATGGGTTAATAATATTTTGCAATATCGTTATAAATACACTATAACCGACCTTGAAAAACATTATTAATAATGATTTTTAAATGAAAAATATTAATAAGCTTTTAATGAATATGTCTGAACAAATATAATTACTGTATTAATTTTGCCTATTCAGACCGGGACTTTTGCAAGCGCCTAAAATATTTATAAAAGCCAACTCCCAAGATTTAACGTCTCTTTCTTTAGCGTTATCGCCAAGGCACTTAATAATTTTTACTTTAAAACAATTATCAAAAGTTAAATTGTGTGCCTTAGCATGCAATGCTATTGGAAGGTGGCTTTCATTGCCTACGCTGGCCCTGTGATTATTTAACCTAATGCTAAGAGGTGTAGTTGTTTCCCCAATATAAAATGCATTGCAGGTCTGGCAAAGTAATTGATATACAATATTTTTTGAAATGCAACTACTATTAAAAGGAACTCTGTAACTGTTGGGAGTGTTTGGACTAGTAAAATAAATGCTTCGATCTAATAAAGGACATGTTTTACAACGTGATCGACCACAAGGCTGTAGGCCCAAATTTTTGTTATTACTAAGATAATTTCGATTATTTTTATTAAGTATTGATTTTAAATTAGGAGGTTTTCGAAATGATAAAATTGGTGGTATATCTAATAAACCTTTGGTTGATGGGTCGTTAGCTATAATAGGGAATAAATCTGCTAAAATAGGTCGCAGTTTCTCAGTGCCAGGAAAATAAGTAGTACTCAGAAAGATTTTATTTTGATTTAAATTTGATACCAATTTAGGTTTAGGTGAAAATTTTGTTTCGGAATTTATTATATTTTTATCTAACAAAGAGGCAGGATAATTTCTTTCTATTAGTGATTTTTTAAGATTAGAAAGGTACTTATCTAAATTTTCTTTATTATTAATTAAACGGTGTCCGCGAATGGACATTGAATATGGAATTGACTTTTTGGTATGAAACGGATGACAGCTATCGAAATGTAGGTATTGCTCTTTGTTTGTACGTTTTATATGAATTGCAGTTTTAATGGTGCCTTCGGATAGAGTTAGATCAACGTCTAAGAATGTAATTTGATTTTCTGATATAGTGTATGTAAAATCTAAGGGTCCGAAATTATTTAAATCTGTAAGGAAGTCAGTGAGTGTGTCATGTCCATGTGGCCAAAACAGTATAATATCATCAATAAACCTATACCACATTAGTGGTTGTAAATTTTGAGTAAGAAGAAATTTATTTGCTAATAACCCCATGAAAAGATTCGCATAAGAAGGTGCCATTCTTGTTCCCATTGCTGTACCTTTAATTTGGAGATAAAATTCATCCTCAAAAGAAAAAGCATTCTTAGTGAGGACGAATTCAGCCAACTTACAAAGAAAATTTGTAGAAGGAATTTGGGGGCTGGGCCTTTGATTAAGGTAATGGGAAATCGCTTCTAAGCCTAAATCATGGGGAATATTAGTATAAAGAGAGACAGCGTCAATTGTAACAAGTAATAAGTTGTCAGTCTTAGGAATTGTGGTATTTTTTAGAATCTCGATGAAATGGTAACTATCTTTAATGTGTGACTTGAGATTTTTTACAAATGGCTGTAGAAAGTAATCGACAAAAGCTGAAATTCTTTCTGTGGGTGAGTTAAAACTAGCTACTATCGGTCTTCCTGGATTATTAGGTTTATGAATTTTTGGCAATAAGTAAAAATTTGGTGTTCTGATAGGGTTAGGAATTAAAGTGTTAACATCTTCATCTGATAATTTTTCAATGGTTTTTTGTTGTTCAATATATTTTTTTATTGTATTAGCAAAATTTTGATTCGGATCACTATATAATTTTTTATAGGAAGTTTCGTCTCTGAGTTGCCTCAAACCTTCAGCTACATAGTCTGTTTTATTAAGGATGACTGTAGTTGAACCTTTATCAGCTGGCAAAATGATGATATTGGTATCTTTGCTTAGATTGTTAAGAGCTGAAAGTTCATCAGATGTTAAGTTAGGTGTAGGTTTGAGGCTGTTTAAAAATGTTGGTTGTGTAACTTTGTTCATTAAAACTGTAATAAATATTTCTACAGGATGATTTTTTGGAAGAGAGGGTGGCTCTTTATTAGAATATTGTCGAAATTTTGCCAGTGCGTCATGTAATTTACTATTATTACCATTTTTGTCCCTTGAATGCCAAAACTCACGCCATCTCAAATTACGACAAAATTTTGCTATATCATTTCCAAAACTGAAATGGTCAACTTTGGGAGTTGGTGTGAAATTTAGCCCTTTAGATAAAACTGAATATTCATTATGGTTTATAATTTTTGAGGACAAGTTTTTTACGACAAGTCTATCGCTATTTATAGGAACCTGTGCAGCATTAGAATTTGTAACTGATGATATCAGATTTTCAATAATTGGGATTTCTAAAGGAACTTGTGTAGGTTCGGGATGCATATCTGCATGAGAATAATTGTTTGTAAAATGACGATTAGCTGAGAATTTGTTTTGTGATGAATATAAGGGAATGTTTTCGTTATTGTTATAATTTGAAACAGGATTTGAATTATATCTTGTATAATTTTGTTGTGTAGAGTTGTTGATTTTGTGAAAAATTTGTAAATTATGAAACTTATTTTCGTGTTTTAGCCTAATATTGTTTAAATCAATTATAGAACTGCTAACTATATCACTAGCATCAATTTAAATTTTGAAAAAATTGTTCTATCAGAAATGTCATAGAGATGAATACGACTAGTGTCGAAATATTCTCAGTCATATAATTTCTTCTAAAATAAGTTACTAACATCCATTTCTGTTACAGAAACCATCCTCCTATACTTATTACATCCAAGGGCATACAATAATTCGGCTGCAATAACTAAGAACATCATAAGTTATCATAATCAAACCTCGGTCATCCGCCGTCCCAAACGGTCGCGTCAACTGCTCCTAATTTCCTACGATTTTTTTCGTATCCTCACCAAATGCCATAAATAATCATTAACCAAATCCCTCCCCTCAAATCCCTATTCAGTGTTCATAAATTCCTACGATTTTTTTCTATCCCATAAACTATCCAGCAAAAGTTTCAAGGAATTTCGGTGTTTCAATTCAAGTGAAGTGTGTTTTTGTGTGGTCATCACAAGGCAAGCCATCGGCGAAAGTGTTTCGGTGCCATTTTTTTGTTGTTGTGCTCGCGCGACCCGAAACTTGACACCTACAGCCGGGGCCTACAACAAGTGTTAATCTGTCATCTTTTTGTTTCGCCGCTAGATACTGATCCAGTGAAACTCACTAAGGTACCTTGTTAAATGAATACTTGTTCTCGACCACACTCACTAACTTTCAATTTTATAAAATCGCAAAACCGACATGTCTAATAAACGCGCGTGTGACAAGTGCAAAAAAATTCTCTCCACAAAAACGGAAGAATTCCTACAGTGTAGTGAGTGTGGATTATCATATCACTTTAAGTGTGGGCCTGGCGACGAAGCCGAACTCCGTGGATTAAGAAGCCACTGGTCATGTGAAAGCTGCAGCTCAAAAGTCACTATCAGGGATGCAGCTTTTGAGGAACAAGACCTGGAACGTCTCTCAGTAAAGGAGTTACTGATTCTGTTCAATAAGCGGTCTGAACTGATATATGACCTCCAGCGCGAAATCCACGAATTAACCAAGAGCAAGGATCATTTTAAGGAGAAATACGACTCAATCGAAGCCGAGCTCGTAATCTGTCAAGAACAGCTGGCTGGGCATGATAAAAATATAAAAGAAAATCGGGAGGAGATCGACGACCTCAAACTACGTGTCGTCCAAATGGAGCAAAAAGGACTTAACTACGAAGTGGAAATAGTTGGAGTAGCACCAGGACTAGGAGACAACGGAACATCTACTCGAATATCCGAATCGAAGGTGATAGCCGCAATCGGAAGAAAGCTAGACTTGGACCTGGAGGACGACGTAGACACGGCATATTGGAAGCAGCATCGTAACGCGAAGAAGAAATCCAGCCTCATTGTAAGATTTCGCTCCATCAAGGGACGAAATAAATTGCTTTCAAAGAAAAAAATTATACTAACGAACCAAATATTGTCTGCCAGCAACGATCAACGCATCTACATCAACGAACATCTTTCCCACTACTTCAAAGACTTACTGTGGAAAGCGAAATCAGCAGGAAAACATACCTTCAAATACATCTGGTATAAAAACAATAAAATATATGCTAAAAAAAACGAAGACGACAAAAACATAATTCAAATAGTTAGTGAAAGTGACCTGGAGAAACTTCTATAAACAACTGCTATCTGCTGAACTTACTCTGAAATTCTGCTGCCGATATGGACTTTGATATTTTATCTACACCAACGTATCAAAATAGTGAACATAATTCATTCGGAAAATGGCATGATACGCTGCCGAAGACTAATAAAAATTTATGTGTATTGCACCTCAACTTACAGAGGAGTAAATCTAACTTTGACCAGTTACTGGTGTGCCTTAAAAACGACATTCACAAATTAGATATTATTTTAATTAGCGAGCCTTGGACTGATCCACAAATAGCTAATCTATACGTCATTAATGGGTTTCACAAAATAATTTGCGCAAGAGATCGAGGTACGGGTGGAGGTTTGGTTTTATTTATAAAAAAACACATACAATTTGAGCAAAAAGACATAAAATATGACGAAATGGAAATTATCATTTGTAACTTAAAATGGAACAAAAAAAATACTTCAATATTTGCTGTTTATCGACCTCCAAATTCAAACTATAGCACTTGCTTACAAAAAATTGAAACACAATTCTCTTCATTACCTAAGGGCGATGATATTATATTTTTTGGTGATATAAACTGGAACATACATTTAGAAAATAAACCGCACGTGTCAAAATATTTAGACATAATGGCAAATTATGGTTTGCAATGCTATATAAATACATTCACGCGGGAAGTCATCGTACAAGGATTGCTAAAACGTTCCTGTATCGACCATATCTTTATAAGAAATGAACGTGACAATATTAACTCGGCAACAATTAAATATAAAATTAGTGATCATTATGCCATAGCGGTCAACATTGGTACTGATCATGGGGGCGACATGACCGGCGGGGAGCGGAAGATACGCGTATTTGACAACGGACTAATAAATAGCCGCTTACAATCAATAGACTGGGCAAGCGTGATGTTGGGAACAAATGATCCTAATAAAATGATAACTAATATTGCCGACATATTCACTAAAATATACAGTGAATGTACTAAAGAATCATCATTTAAAAATAAGAGAAACCCATTTTTTAATGGGTGGATCGACTCTAATATTATAAAACTAATGAAAGAAAGAGACAAAGCTTATCATAGGTGGAAAAATAATCAGAATAATGAATTAAATCGTAAAAATTATGTTAGTCTAAGGAATAAAGCCACGAACGAAATAAAAAATGCAAAAAGATGCTTCTACAAAAAAGATTTTGAAAATTCTAAAGGAAATATAAAAATGACTTGGAATAAAATAAATAATTTAATTGGGAAACAAAAGCAGTCTTTAGATGAACCAATAATAAAATACTTAGGAGAAAATAAAAGTCACGGAAATATTGCAAATGAATTTGTAGAAAATTTTCAAAACAACGTTAAAGCCATACTCCATAAATGCGTCAAAAAAACATTAGATTTAAATTCAACTAAGCCAATAGACAGAACTATGTACATTCCGAAAAGTAAGTCAGAAGATATTCAGAAAATTATAGCTGGTTTAGATGCCAATAAATCACCTGGATTAGATCAAATTAGAGTAAGAGATCTCAAATTAATTAACAAAAAGATTAGTCTTATTATTAGTAAAATTCTTAATCTGTGCTTAGATACAGGATTATATCCAAATTTTTTAAAGATAGCTTTAATAAGACCTGTATATAAAGGCGGTAATCACAAGGATTACAACAATTATAGACCCATCAGCATTTTGTCAAGTATTAACAAAATCTTTGAAAAATATATCGCAGGCAAGGTGCAGACATACCTAACGACTAATAATATTATCAATGAAAGCCAATACGGGTTCCAAAAAAATAAGAATACCGATCAACTCCTATCTAATTTTACAAACCACGTAAATAAGTGCCTGAATGACAAAAAACACGTCATAATTGTCCTTGTGGATTTTAGCAAGGCTTTCGACACAATTAATCATGATCGACTCATAAGGACCCTTGACGATGTAGGTATAAGAGGCAGATACAAAGAGTTACTGCGCAGTTACCTAAGTGATAGAGAAATGGCGGTAAAAATAGGGGACTCGATTGGTAATAGTGTTAGGATAACAGAGGGTACACCACAGGGCTCCGTATTGGGACCTATGTTTTATTTGATATATTGCAACACTATATCGAATATATTTTTTAAATCAAAAGTGTACCAATTCGCCGATGACACAGCGATAGTGGTTGAGCACGATGACGTAAATACTGCAAACACAATCATGAACCAACAATTCCTACAACTGTTGCGCTGGTCCCATGACAACGGCCTCGTTATCAACCATACGAAGACAAAGGTATTGTACGTCACCTCTCCCTATAAAAAAAGGGGCGAGATAGCTATTAAAGCACACTCGTATACGTGCATTCACGATAACGTATCACATCTAAACTGCTCCTGCAATAGTCTAGAGGTTGTGAGTACACATAAATACCTGGGCTTAATACTTGACAAAAACTTTAATTGGGAAAGTCACATACTTCTACTGTGTGGAAAACTCAGGTATTTTTTAAAACTATTCTTTCACCTGAAATCCGTAGTACCTCATAATATTATGAAAATCATATACTTTTCACTTGTAAATTCTATACTAGGATATGGCATTCAGGTATGGGGACTTACATTTCCCACGTACGTTAGGAAAGTGGAAAATATTCAAATTCGAATACTGAAACAAATGGCACCAAAAGGCTCAATACAAATTAAGCAAAATAATTACACAGAACTCTACTCCTCAATTGATGTCTTGCCTATAAGTTTCTTCGTATGGTATAAAATTCTGCTTGACAACAACGAAAACGGTTCGTTACGAATACCTGCCGATCATATACACAGAACTCGGCTACGTGAAAAGGGGTATTTGAAATATAACAAGCAAAACAATTATTACGGCGATAGAACTCTTGAATTCATTGTTCCAAAATTATTCAATCACTTTTCAATAAAATTAGACAACTCAATCAGCAAATACTTACTAAAGAAAACATTGAAACTTATACTACTAAGCAACCTAAATAATGACTTACCCAGGCGAGCTAATTGAAATAATTTAAATATTATGTAATATAAATACTATAACAGAGACATTAAAAACTATATTAGTGTAAATTAGCATAAATATGTAAAAGAAGTAGCATAACTGTGACAAGTAAAAATTATATTAGACTAAATTAGCATTAACATCAAGTAGAATAATTATGGTAAACCAAGCTAATTAAGATAAGTTAGGTTAGGTTAGGGTATAAGTATAGATATCTAGTATGAATCATTTTATTAGTGTAATCATTTGTTATTGTAATTGTAAACAAAGTAAGTATACCAGGATAATTAGTATAGGTTAGGTTAGATGAGTAAGTAGGCATATCAATTTAGTGGAAAAGCATATTTATAAGTGTATATTCAGCTAGTTATGATAGGAGATATAGGTCAGATTAGGTTAGGTTAGAAAGTCAATGCATCTACTTAACGTAGAAAGTTATAATAGTTAATAAAAGTATAATAGGTAATAGATAATATAAGTCAGATATAAACACATTATTGTTAGTTACCCACTGAAAAGGCACTAGCCTTAGTGGGGAACTGTGACATGTAATTTGTATCTTTGTTTATGATTAAAGACTACTACCAAAAAAAAAAATAAAAAAAAAAAAATTGCGGAAACAGGTGCTGCTGCCCTAAGTATTTAAAGAAGACATTAACTATCGTTAAAATGTTTCTGGTCCACCAGGACCCCAGATAAGTAACTTTTCATGAATCTAATTTTATATATTATTGAATATATATATATATATATATATATATATATATATATATATATATATATATATATATATATATATATATATATATATATATATATATATATATATATATATATATATATATATATATATATATATATATATATATATATATATATATATATATATATATATATATATATATATATATATATATATATATATATATATATATATATATATATATATATATATATATATATATATATGTGTATATATATGTATATATATGTATATATATATAGATATATATATATATATATATATATATATATATATATATATATATATATATATATATATATATATATATATATATATATATATATATATATATATATATATATATATATATATATATATATATATATATATATATATATATATATATATATATATATATATATATATATATATATATATATATATATATATATATATATATATATATATATATATATATATATATATATATATATATATATATATATATATATATATATATATATATATATATATATATATATATATATATATATATATATATATATATATATATATATATATATATATATATATATATATATATATATATATATATATATATATATATATATATATATATATATATATATATATATATATATATATATATATATATATATATTTTTATTTTTATTTAATTACGTAATTTAAAAACATTTACAGTTCATGGACATGTAGGTACAATGTAATAGACAAAATAACCAGTAGCAAAAAACTGAAAACCTGATATGCCAGAAACTGTTGCCAGATATTCCATTTCAATGTCGCCTAACTAGGCTATAGCCTGTTCTAAGGCAGACATTTAAATTAACATAATTTTATAAAAATATAGTAAGGTAATCGCCGTAATTTTAAGAAATAAAATTTTTGTAAATAAAAATAAATATTTTTTTACACAGAAACATGAAAATAATCCTAAAAATTTCAATATAAATATATAATATATATATATATATATATATATATATATATATATATATATATATATATATATATATATATATATATATATATATATATATATATATATATATATATATATATATATATATATATATATATATATATATATATATATATATATATATATATATATTCATATATTAGGCCCTTACTTAAATTGTATGAAAAATATATAATTCATTAATAGAATTATTGACCCCTATTATCTATGCAGATTTGTCATTTTAATATGAGTTGCTTAATTCCTCTGCTGTAAAACTCTCGTGGACTAGAACCAATGAATGCTTTGAACGCGGTTTTCACCGACCTTTCAAAATTATTTTTTTTTTCCTTGTAAAAAGTTATTTAAATTGTGAAAAAAAGCCCTAAAGGAGCAAGGTCTGGCAAGTATGGTGGGTGACCAAGAGTCTCTAGCCGTAACTCCTGCAACTTGGTCCAATAAACATGGCTTACAAATCAACCCTTCGAAGTCATGTTTTATGATTATTGGGTCGAAACAGGGCAGGACTAAAATTGCTAACTATGGCTCTCTTCCTATAATGGTGGACAGTTTGCCAATACCACTGGTCACTACGGCTAAAAATCTGGGTATTCTATTTGATGGAAAATTACGGTTTGAGGAACATGTCAGCAAAAGCGTTGGGTGGGGTTTCTCACGTCTAAAGGCCTTATACAGAATTCGGGAGTACCTCAGCGTCAGAATCAGAATACTACTTGTAAATGCCCTTATATTGTCTATAATGGACTATGGCGACTGTGTGTACGGCCCCTGTCTATATAGGAAGACTGAGCGGAGACTTCAGAGAATGCAAAATGCCTGCGCAAGATTTTGCTTTAGGATTCCTCCGCGTCATCATGTGTCACCATTCCTTGCGAAAGCTTCCATGTTGAATATGAGTAAAAGAAGGCAGCTCCATCTTGCGACCCTTGTACTCAAGGTAGTACGCAATAAACAGCCGCGATATCTTTACAAGATTATGACGTGGTCCCGTAACCGGCATGTCCATTCAACACGGGCACGTGAACAACTTGCTATAATACCCAAGCACAAAACTACACATTTCCAGTGCAGCTTTTCGTATTATTCTGCGGTTGTATGGAATCGGTTGGGAATGGCTTTGCGATCGAAATCAATTGCAGTATTTAAGGACCACTTTAAAAGTTTATTATTAAAGGAAGATATTTAGATGTCATAATTTGATTTTATTTTAAAATAACTATTGCTAATTGGATTATTACTATTGTCTTCGTTTATTTATTAATTTGTAACCTGATTATTTAATGTTAAATATTTTGATTTTGATTATTTTTGATTTATTATATGTAGATTATTAAATTTATGTAATTACGTTATTTTCTTTTAATATCATTTGATGTTAAATATCTTGATTTTAATTATTTCAATTTGTGTATTTATTTGATTATGATTATTTGGATTTTTTGTTTTAAGATTTATTTGATTAGGTTATTTTATTTTAAAAATCATATACCTATGTATCAATAATTAATAGGTGTGTCCTGAAAACCAGGATAAGAGATATCCTGAGGATACCCCTAATTTGCAGCGTTTGTAGCTTTATTTCATAGTCTTTGTCTATTTATAGTTTTAATTTTTAATCTGTGTGTTCTTGTTTTTTTTTTTGTATATGTTTTTTATAACAGCTGCAAATAAATAAATAAATAAAATAAAATAAACTTTGCAAATCTGTGGTTATATGTTGTCATGCATAAGCAGTGGCGATGAGCGATTGACCAGGCTGGGTTATTTAACCACAAGCTGCTCTATCATTGTTTGCAGTTCTTAACAGTACACATTTACGGCAACCCTATAACCAGGCTGCAAGATGCTGTAATAGAAAACACCGGCGCAGGATCTCATATTTCAAAATCATGCAAAATTTCACTTTACCATGGTTGCACTAACGAAAATATTTAAGCTAAAACAAACGACGGAAAGACAAGTAAACAGCTGATTCTTAAAAAAGAATAACATGGAGTTGAACTAAAGTTTATTTGAATTTGAAATTACAATTTGAATTCGAAAATCCGTGTTCAAAATATCCGTTGTGAATAAACAGCAATTACATAGGTAAGGACCCTATAGTAATATAACATAACTTGAAGTTAAATAACGTAATAGATTTTATTTTTCAATTACCTGTATTTTTTTTGTGTTTTTATTTATAATACTGTGTTATTTCTATAATAAAGAAATGAATTGAATTGAATTTCACCAACTTGAACGGGATGACGCACTGGGAAAGGCATTCTTCACCTACTCTTCGCTTTATATAGGTCACCCCAGGAATATTAAAATCTGTTTTTTTTTTAAGTTCTACTTTCATATTCAATTTTAATTACAGTAAACCTTCCTAAGTATCCCTCTCTCGCTCCCGCCTATTTTATTTCCCTCCATCTTCCACCTCCCCCCCTCCCCTACCCATCTCCCTCCCCCTCCCATGCCGACTTTCGCGGCCGCTGGGAAAACCACAGAGACTGCTGAAGAAACAATTTTTTTTTGTCGCCTCTCTGGGACGTCTGGGTGTTTTGTGTGATGCCGAGTTTTGATCAAACTATGCGTTTTAGGGCTCTACGAATAAAAAAATCGACCACCCTAAGACTTTCTCGGCAAGTAACCAAGGACTAATCTCATCTGAATATTAATTGCATAAATGAAATCGATGAGCGCCCTCTCTTGGCCAGCGGACGAGCCTGGTTGGGTTCCATTGCGACGCACGTTGGGCCGAAACGGTACTTTAAGGGACTTAGGAACCAACTTTGTTTATTCAGTGATTTCTTTATAGCAATGGATAGACCTTATTAACCTTAACAATAGTTGACCTTTGTATTTTTTCCCTAAACTTTATACTTTGGGCAGAAAAAAATATTATATGATTTTTTGTTTGGGACGGATCAAAAATAAACTAAATGTCTGCTTTTTTCTGATAGATCCCGCTTCGATGCCTTTTTTTTAATCCTTGTCTCCTCTGCTATCGTCACAATACACCAGACAGTAGCTGCTCTTAGAACAAAATTAATAATGCTAATGCTAACCGCTCGCGTTTGTCGGGACGTACCCCTCTGCCCACATTCCTTGCACCCTCTTCTCACAATGCCCTGTATCTCGGGAGTAAAGCTACTGATTGGTATACGGTGCTATCGTTCTGCATATTGAACGTGTCCACAAAAAATCCACCGTGCCTTGAATAGGTAGGTTATTGAAGGCCAAATTTTACACGGAATAGTAAGTAAAAATACGTAATATTGAAAACTATCAACATTAGATTTTGAATGCAGATACTTAATTAAAATTTACCCGTATTTACTAATGTTTTCTTTAATCATGGAGAAATACACACATACACGGACACACAGAAACACACGCACAGACACAAAGACAGACTTCAATCTGGAAATGGTCTTAATCGTCTCAGGGGGGCTCAAAATGGATATTTCCGTCCTTATCTCGATTTTTTTTAGCGCGATCACAATTATTGTTTCCCTCCTCGTAAGTTGGTGGGCCGAGAAATTAAAATCAACGGAAAATGTGTTTTCCGCTGAAATGTAAAAATTAAACGGCGCGGCTGGCTTACTTTCATTCCGTGCTGCCATTCGTCTAGGCCGCTGGCAGCCGTGTGACTCGTTTGTCGAGGCGGATCAATAATATTCCACACTAGCAGCACGCCAAAGCAGACCACTATTACAGAAAAAACCTCACTCAAAAATGTACTACATGGCCGGGTGCCACACCCACCGGCGGCAATCAAACTCCAAGCCGCGCGTAGAGTCGGAGTATTTAACTCAAAAGCAGGACAAAAGTCCCTTTTGTGTCAAGAACAATATTCAAAAAAAAAAAAAAACACGACTTCCGTTACAAAATGTGAACTAAAAAGGACTAAAAGCAGTCGGGGGACTATTACAAATATATTTTACTAGCTGACCCTTGCCCACTTCGTTGGGTGGTAAAACTTTTATCTGTGATGGAATTATGGGTGTGGTTCGGTTAGTACTGAGTGCTATGATTTATTTCTGGACTGCCAAAAGAAGGGTTATATTTTTACTGCATATGAATGTATTTGCTTGCCAATTTGACTATAATATCGTTATTTGTGAGAATCTTCTTGTGAGTGTCTTATTTGTGAGTGTCTTATCTCTTTAACCATTTATGCAGTAAAAGTGAAATTATATGCAGTAAAAGGGAAAAGTATTTTGTTTTAAACACTTGAGACGATAAATTTACTTATTTTGATATGAATTCATAATTGTTGATAATATGACCAATAAACATGACCCAACGATTTAAATTATTTTTTAAATATGAAAAACTACTTTTTGTGACTTCAATATAAAATTTAGACATATACTGTCGCTGACTTGTTATAGGCATTATCAAGCTTTACAACTTTTCTCTAGAACTTCATCATATATCTCTCATCGTTAAAGCAGCGTTAGTTAGAAACGTTTTCGTTCGACCGTTTTTTCTCCGATTTACATTGCAAATCTGACCACCACGAAAACGTCTTTTCATTTTTCAAATTAATATATAGCCTATGACACTCACAAATAACGTGGCTTTCTATTGGTAAAGAATTTTCAAAATCGGTTCAGTTGATCCAGAGATTACTTCCTACAACGTCATAAGCTTTACCTCTTTATAATATTAGTATAGATAAACAAAACTGCCTCTCAACTGCAGTAACGAGTAAATATATTAAAAAGAATACAAAACACGATAGACTACAGTGTGGACTGCACCGATTCTATTAGATTTAAAGAAAATTAAAGATTTGTCAATCTCAACTGAATAATTGGTTTGGCTCTTAATTTGGCTCTGTTATTCCTAAAAGAGTGTGAGGCACAGGACATTAAAATATAGTACATAACTACCAGGAACTATATATCTCATTATTGCGTGATTTATTAATTGGGAGCCATAAATGCACTGAAAGATTGACGTGGCGCGTAAATTACAGTTTTTTTCTCATCTGTCACGCTAAACAAGTAAATATATTAAAAGGAATAAAAACATGACTGCCGTTACAAAAAGTAAACTATTGTATTTATAATTATTTTTAAATTTGTTTTTTGTGAAATATTTGTGGTTTATGTATTTATCCATATTCAGTATTCAGTATTCAATTTATTCATTTAGAATATACAATAAAAACATGAATTATGAATTAAAGCTAATTATAATCACTTATTAGAATTCGTCAGGTGCTAGTAGTATATTAATATATGTAGATATAAAACTATTAAAGCATAAATATTAATTCGACAATATCGTTGACTAAAGTCGGCTTTATACGGCAGACAAATGAAATTTAAAAAAAAGCTGAATCCATGTACATGAGTATACATATAAAATAGATAATTATTATAAGAATATTAATAGTCATCTTAGGCACTTTATACAAAAAATAATCACACAATAGAAAGTATCAAAACAAAATTGGAAAAAACAACGTATATATATGATCAGGTAAGTATGTTACGTTACTTATTTTAATCTACATATTATATATTAATTATTAAATTCATAATATTATTATTTAACAATAAGAAGAAGCAATATATTATATATATAAGCATGTATATTTCCGGAACGTTCTTAACCAGACTTTCTACTTGACACTGAACACGATATATGTATATTAATTTATTGACGTCAGGACATTTTGACATTTATACGACTACTTACTGAATATTTAGACTACTTACTGAATATTTAGCCAGAAAATGTAGCCTATAACAATAGCTATTTAACTAGTGTTATAGAAATTCGTTCGTTCATTTAAATCGAGGCTAACAATCAAAATTTGAATTTGTCAAGACAGCGGAGCTCTAACGCGCCGTAATATTCCATGAAATAGAGTGATGTAAGTTTCACCGATGTTACTCTGCATGTTTAGTTTTCGGTTTACATATTTCCCACCTGCATCTGGCGTTTTCCGCTCGACTGGCCAAAGTTTCCCAACGATAATTCTCCGCCCATTTCGGAATGTTGCCTCTCATACAATAAGCAGCGATCGTTTTATTTGCGTTGGCAAGTTTGGCAGCTAAAGCCAACAAAACCACCGGCAGGCCGCTTGCAACAACTTTGCATCGGCCCGACCAGGGAATCCGCCCTATAGTAAATAATTAATATTATACATATAATATTATCAAGATCGGTAGAAACAACAGTTATAAACAGCATAAAAGCGGCTCTATCAGGCGCATTTGACTATGTAAATGATGACGTAGACGACACCATGAAAATGGTGTTGCCAAGACTTTACAGTAAAGATACTGAAATGATATATTGATTGCAAATAATGCTTTCGACTAAATATTAGTGATGGGCGTGATTCTCAATTTTAAATCACGCAACAATCACGTTACTGGTATTTTTTCACGCGTGATAATAACTGCTACTCGTGATTTTCGTGATTGTACTGAAATGTACTGTGAAACGTTAAGTAACAAAGTTTCGTCAATGTGATAACTGATAACAGAAACGCGCATTATATTTGCTTAATATTTATTAGTAATTAGAAGAATTAGCGTTCAGAAAGATTATCTCTCTTGCTCTTTTGGTGCTAAGCCGAGTTCGTCTTTCTGAAATAATGTTATTTTATTGCTTTAACAAATCATGAGCAAACTCATTTACACGAACGATTACGACACGAGCGATAACAGTGTCCAAATTCATGCGACAACAGTGTCCAAATTCACGTTACGTACGAAATGAACGCGCCACTCATCAGTCATCGTCCAGCCGGCGCGGGCGTTCGCCCAGAACGAACGGCAAATCACTGATCCACTGATCGCCGATCACATCAAGAATGAACGAAACCAAATGAACGGTTCAATTCACCGATCATCGTTCAGTGGCGCGCCGCGCGGTCGTTCGACGGCGTTCAGTGAGAACGGCCAATCACTGATCATATAATCACGCGTGATCGGTCGCGTCGTAGCGGCGCCGAGTGATGGCAACGCGATGCTGTTCGTAGCCGTGATTCAAATAGCATGTTCTTTCAAATTCTCGTAACGCGTTCTTCGTGATTGCAAATATCACACGTTATTGTTATTGCTATTCGTGATCACACCCATCACTACTAAATATACAGCCATGATAAATACGCAGAGCAAAAACCACTTTAATCCACTTTTATCACGAACAAAAGGTCCCGAGAATTAATATGATAAGGCCATAAATACGTCTGACAGGAAGAATAACAAAGAAGGAACATTTGGCAGGCCGCAAGAAAAGCGCGGTCGTCTGAAGGCAGGTGAAACGCTGAAAGGAAACTGAAAATTGCTATGGAGAGAGGCTGATTCGACACTGGCAATGAGAGAGCTTATACGTACGCAGTGAAGGGGGGATACGAAGGGTGTGCGTCGGGCGCTGTAAGTATTTGAAACCCCGTGTAAATGGGCGGCTTACGCCGTCGAGCCTGGTATAATAATTAATATGCTCGGCAGAGGCGTTTACAGAGTTTCAAACATGTGTTTCAATGAAGTTGACAACATAAACAGAGATAAATGATAGGGGTTGATACAGACGTGAGACTCGAGGTATGTAATTAATACGGGTTACACGGGCGTTAAAATACTGAGAGCATTACAATTAAAAGATTATTTTACCACAGTAACTAACAACTATAATGGCTTTCTAGACTTGCAGTTTGGCCACTAAGACCCATGTGTATAGGGTCGGTGAAACGCACGGGTCAACACCCATCTGACGGCCTCCAAGCAGAAGTGCCAACCTTTGGGCGATCCTGGACGGTTTGGGCACCGTGCGGCGTCAGCTAATCGATTGTGCATTCTAACTAACAGCCGGTGGATTCTGGAAATAGTATTGCTTCCTATAGAGCGGGGGTAGTAGTTAACCTTACGGCAACTGCTCTTGAAACGACCAATCGGCTACCCGATACAGGGTGAAGAGCCGGGAAAAGGATGTCGTGGTCCGCGATAGATTTGGTAGTCATTTTTAATTTTATTTTATTTTATAAAATAAACCAGTTGGTAGTTATCCCTACTCTTGGCATAGTCAAATTCTTTATACAAGATAATATGTTATACCTTATGTGGTATAATTATTTTTTATACAGATTGACTATTTTTTTAATCGGAAAAAACAATTATTAAATAAATTTACAGTAAAAATATATGGTCCTTTAAAAAACTATTTTAGGTGCTAAAGTAATTAAGTAGGTATAGATGAAAAATACAAATAGTCAAAATATAAAAACGAATAGTCAGTTATAAAATAGTCAAATCAGAAATACCACCATTATAAGAGTACAAATATATATAGAAATGTCTCAATAGAAATAGTCAATACAAATTTTATTAGATTAGATTAGATAGATTTTTATTCGAAGTAGACTTATAGTACTTTCCGAACGTCTTACATTTCTAGACATTTATGCCTTGCTTGTAGGCTTTACCATTGATTACTACACTATATAATCACTACGTAATAGTAATAATAATAATAATAATAACATTAAACAAATGGTTTTTATAGCTATGTTACACAAAAACGACTTGACCAGACCAATGTATCGCTTAAAAAATCTTCAATTTTATAATCCATCTCCGATTATCAAAATGATTGGATATATAGTCAAGTTTTATATATATATATATATATATATATATATATATATATATATATATATATATATATATATATATATATATATATATATATATATATATATATATATATATATATATATATATATATATATATATATATATATATATATATATATATATATATATATATATATATATATATATATATATATATATATATATATATATATATATATATATATATATATATATATATATATATATATATTGTGACACGATTGCTGTTTTCCCCGATAAATTCGCATTGCACTTTAAGTAAACAACAATTATACGCACACGCATAAGATGCATGCAGCGCCATCTTGATGCAATTCACAAGCTTTGCAAGCTAGGACTGTCATATACGACATACGACTATCGTAGTATCTACAAGCGTACATTTGACACCGAATCCATTGTCGGCTAGTCGATTGCCACAAGTAAATCTTGTATTCAGTTATGAAAATGGATTTTAGGAAAAAGAATAATTTTAATTAAGTCGGTAAAAATAAAGAAAGATCAAATTATAAACCAGGATGCTAGGAAAATTAATACAATAATTTATTTGGGTATTATACAATTTTTAATACACAAAATCATGATTAACATTGGTAATTAAATTCCGTACGTAAAAACGCGGACACTTAGCCACATTAAATCAGATCCGCTCAACTAGAAATTAAATCTAGTATTTTATAAAAATACTGTAACAATTATTCAAATTAATAAAATAAATGTAAATTAAGCACCGGAAGCCTAAACGAGTCGAGTAAGAATCCATCATTAGACGGCCATGTTTCCGCCCTTTCTTTTTCGAATTCGCAATTCAGCTGGTGCGGTCGATATTAATTGAGAATCCCGTGGTGCACGTAATCAGATAAATTAACCCGGTGAGTTTTGAAGCGGTTGTTCAATATTTAGATACAAGATGAATCCTTATCCGTTCGGTTGGGAAGGGATGGATTGAAGAGTGAGCCGACTCCCTAGGATTGGGCAAACTGACTCCTCATTTTCCTTCTCTCCCACTTATTGCTCCTGTGTAATTACAGGGATTCTCCTATCGGATTAATCTTCTCCGTTGGACCATTCCTGCCGATCTACCTACCGAATCGCAAGACGGTCGACCGCGACCAACGTAAACATCATCGCACGTACGAGTGCCGCCCGTCGCATGTACATCAGCCGCCGTCTCCCGTGGGAAAGCACGGCGTAGAGCGGGAAGAGGAAGAACGGGGATCGGCCAGCCAAAAAGAAACGCGACTCCGTCGAAGATCGTCACATCCTACATTCCCGTGTCCCCACGTGCTACAATCCAATAATTGTTTTAAAAATCCAATACTTTGTAAGCCGACCCTGGATAAGGTTCGCACGTCTTTTGCTCTACTTTCAATGATTCTAGTTTCCACTTTCTTTATATTCTCGTAATGGGGACTAAGATCCCAATAAATCGAATTCTAATAAAAACAAGTGACTTTTACTAAGGTGATTCTAGTTTCTACAGGTTACTATAGATTCTATAGGTCACCAAAGGTATCCCCCAACTATCTATGTCACAATATATATATATATATATATATATATATATATATATATATATATATATATATATATATATATATATATATATATATATATATATATATATATATATATATATATATATATATATATATATATATATATATATATATATATATATATATATATATATATATTGAAATATTTGATAGTTTTGTGTACATATTCTTTTTAGAATTGATCAATAAGATGATTATAAAGTAAATAATTATAAAAGCCACTTACATCGTGACGAAGGATTCTCTTGATCGGATTCGGGAATGCTTTAGGTGTTAACGAGAATGATGAATGCCTCTCACTTGCGGAAAGAGGAGTAGGTTTAAGTTGGGCCCATTTTACAACTAGTAACGCTCACCCTTCATCCAATTATCTCAAAAATTAAGCTACAATCCTTCTTTATACGTAAACTCACTCAATTTCCTATTATTTCAAGGGAAATAACAAGACAAGACGAGCTACTTGACAGATGGAAGAATTTAAAATTTCGAATTTCGTTTTTTTATTTTCTAAAGGTGTGATATAAAGAAGCTGCGATCAATATTCAGCTGAAAACTTAAAACTAAAAGCGTCATGAAGCAGTCAGCTCTTTATTTTAGTGATTATATCACACCTTTAGAAAATAAAAAAACGAAATTCGAAATTTTAAATTCTTCCATCTGTCAAGTAGCTCGTCTTGTCTTGTTATTTCCCTTGAAATAATAGGAAATTGAGTGAGTTTACGTATAAAGAAGGATTGTAGCTTAATTTTTGAGATAATTGGATGAAGGGTGAGCGTTACTAGTTGTAAAATGGGCCCAACTTAAACCTACTCCTCTTTCCGCAAGTGAGAGGCATTCATCATTCTCGTTAACACCTAAAGCATTCCCGAATCCGATCAAGGGAATCCTTCGTCACGATGTAAGTGGCTTTTATAATTATTTACTTTATAATCATCTTATTGATCAATTCTAAAAAGAATATATACACAAAACTATCAAATATTTCAATATATATATATATATATATATATATATATATATATATATATATATATATATATATATATATATATATATATATATATATATATATATATATATATATATATATATATATATATATATATATATATATATATATATATATATATATATATATATATATATATATATATATATATATATATATATATATATATATATATATATATATATATATATATATATATTGTTAATATTTGATTGGTTTTTTGTAAAATTTCTTTTTTTAAAGAATTCGTTTAAAGGATGACACTTTGATGAAAAAATAAAAATAATAAAAGCCATTTACATAGCTGGAAGGTTTTCCCGGACTGGATTGGGAAATGCTTATTTTAAATGGGATGTATGCCTGGATGAGCACCACTTTCGACAGTGCAATGTAGGTTTAATGGGATCCCTTTATCGCCAGCGAACGATCGCCCTTCATCCACATCTCAAAAACAAAGCGTATCCTTTTGCAAACCAAAATAAAATGTCTTTATTAAAGACAAATTAAAGCAAAAACAATGAAAAATATCACAATGAATCGTCTCTTAAATGCGGAATGACATACCGAAAATTCGATTTGAAATTCGAATATATCCACTCTTTAAAATGACGATATACCATTGCTGGGCTCGCTATCAGCCAGCCATTAAATGAAAATAAAAATAAAATACTTCATTTGCTCGTTGCCATGAAATAAGATATAAATCGTAATTTCTGGTCGAGAAGTTTATACTTAAGGCTATTAATATTTACAAGAGTTCAAAACATAAGATAAAATTGTATAATATTGTTAATATTTGATTGGTTTTTTGTAAAATTTCTTCTTTTAAAGAATTCGATTAAAGGATGACACTTTGATATATATATACATTTATATATATATATATATATATATATATATATATATATATATATATATATATATATATATATATATATATATATATATATATATATATATATATATATATATATATATATATATATATATATATATATATATATATATATATATATATATATATATATATATATATATTATTATTTTTTCAAATTGAAATTATGTTTATTACTAAATAAATGAAATGATAAAATAATGAAAGGGCACTTATCTGGTCTGTGGTGACCAGGAGTGACTCCACGCCTTTTTCTTCTCTTCTTTCAGTATTTGCTAGGTGTTTCCTGCTGTGGTATTGGAACCTGAATGTCTCCTACAGCGGCAACACAACAAAGCGAGACGAGAATGAATGCTGGAAAATAATAGGCGATTAGTGTTTCTTAAATATTAATGATTGTTATAAAATGTATATCAATATTTCGGCTCAGCCGTCGTCAAGATATGTGACATTTCTGAAATCGAACAATTCTTTGAAAAAGGAATCGAACAAAAAGAAATGGATTAATAATATTTTACACGATTTAGTTAAGGTACCATAACCAACCGTGCAAAACGTTATTTTAAATGAATGATTATAAATTAAAATAAAAAGCATTTGATGATTATGATAATATGTTAAACCTTATTAATTTTGCCTATTGAGACCGGAACCTTTGCAAGCGCCTAAAATATAAATATAAGCTAATTCCCAAGATTTGACGTCCCTTTCTTTCGCATTATCACCAAGGCATTTTATTATTTTAACTTTAAAACATTGATCAAAAGATAAATTATGCGCCCTGGCATGCAAAGATATTGGGAGTTGGCTTTCATTTCCTACACTAGCCCTATGATTATTTAGTCTAATATTAAGTGGTGTTGTTGTTTCACCGATATAAAAGGCATCACAAGTCCTGCACAGAAGTTGATATACTATATTTTTTGAAATACAACTGCAATGAAAGGGAACCCTGTAACTATTAGTAGTATTTGGACTGGTAAAAAAAGGACTTAGATCTAACAGAGGACACGTTTTACAACGTGGACGACCACAAGGTTGAAGACCAAAAGTATTATTACCAATAGAGAAATTTTGATTATTTTTTGTTTTGTTTAATATTGATCTAATATTAGGTGGTTTGCGGAAAGATAAAATTGGCGGTGAATCTAAGAGATCCTTAGTGGATGCATCATTAGAAATGATGGGGAATAAATCAGATAATATATCTCGCAGTTTCTCAGCACCAGGAAAGTAAGTGGTGCTAAGAAAGATTTTATTATTATTATTATTTTTATTTGAAGTAATTTTAGGTTTTGGTATATATTTTATTCAGAGTTTAGAATATGTTTATCCAATAGAGGAGCAGGGTATTTTCTTTCAAGAAGAGATTGCTTTAGATTATTGAGATATTTATCTAAATTTTCTTTGTTGTTAACTAAACGGTGTCCGCGAATTGACATTGAATAGGGAATGGATCTCTTGGTGTGAAATGGATGACAGCTATCAAAGTGTAAATACTGTTCTTTATTTGTAGGTTTTATATGAATCGCGGTTTTAATTTTACCTTCGGAAATTGTTAAATCAACATCTAAGAAAGTAATTTGTGATTTAGAAATGGTATGAGTGAAATTTAAAGGGCCAAAATTATTAATATTTAAGAAACACTAATCGCCTATTATTTTCCAGCATTCATTCTCGTCTCGCTTTGTTGTGTTGCCGCTGTAGGAGACATTCAGGTTCCAATACCACAGCAGGAAACACCTAGCAAATACTGAAAGAAGAGAAGAAAAAGGCGTGGAGTCACTCCTGGTCACCACAGACCAGATAAGTGCCCTTTCATTATTTTATCATTTCATTTATTTAGTAATAAACATAATTTCAATTTGAAAAAATAATAATTTACACATTTACAATCAAATATATATATATATATATATATATATATATATATATATATATATATATATATATATATATATATATATATATATATATATATATATATATATATATATATATATATATATATATATATATATATATATATATATATATATATATATATATATATATATATATACATTGTATTATAATAAAGTAATCATGAAAGATTAGGAAATTCAATATTGTTAAAGTCCCTAATAGAAAAAATTGGGTTCTTGATAAGAATGTCCTGGACCTTTTTCTTAAAATGAACGCCTCCAAGAACCCTGACGCACAATGGAATCTTATTATAAAAAAGGTTGGACTGGTACAGGAAACTATTTCTAACCCTTATCAGTCGTGCTTTGTAAGACATCACCGCTACGTAAAGGAGAAGACCGCGCAAGCGACTTCGATCCTGTAACCAGTCAGGAGTTTGGAGGTATCCTGATGGTTAATTCCAGACGGAGATGGCCTTCCAAACTGGTAGTCAGAGGGCGAGTACGCTTGCTGATACCTTTCCCGGTGCCTCGCCGTAAGGCGTTGTTCTCTGGCCGCCATGTTGGCCTAGGTAGACAGTAGATCTGTAAAGACTTTTACGCTCATCCCACGGCCGAAAGAATGATCTCATAAACCAGCCCGGTGTGACGGGTGTGAGGTAATGGGCCCTTGCTGAGTTGGCCACGAAGACCCATTCTGTTCAGGGTTGGTCACACTCACGGGTCAACACCCATCCGACGGTCTCCACGCATAAGGTGCGAGCCTGGGTAGGACTCTGGCCCTGGTCAGTTTCCCCTGGGAATCAAACTTCTGGCGCTCCTGGACGGTCTGCGCACCGTGCGGCG
Organism: Micropterix aruncella; assembly: GCA_944548615.1. Classification (NCBI taxonomy): domain Eukaryota; kingdom Metazoa; phylum Arthropoda; class Insecta; order Lepidoptera; family Micropterigidae; genus Micropterix; species Micropterix aruncella. The sequence continues at coordinate 12,745,120 of OX155966.1, forward strand.
TAAGCCAATCGACTGTGCACTCTGACTAACAACTTGCGGTGTCAACTACAACGGGCGAGCCCGTCACCACAGGACGTTTTAACGATTTTTTCGTTCTGTCGCCCTGCAGTGAACGTAGAAGACTTTGGACAGAACAATCCAACGTCCAGCTACGTCACAACCCGCAAGAAGCCAACGCCTTTACCGCGAGATAGCCAGTAATGTTACCTGGCGGGCCGACACTCGCGCCCTTGCTTCCAATTGTGACCAGATTTCTCCGGTCTCTCGATTGGTTCCGAGTTCGAGGTCGCTTGCGCGGTCCTCTCCCTTACGAAGCGGTGAAACGGTGTGCGCCGAATCTATCGCGGACCAAGGCGTCCTTTGCCCGACTCTGAACCGGGATCGGATGGCCAATGGTCATTTCAAGAGCAGTCGCCGTAAGGTAGACTACCACCCCCGCTCTATAGGAAACAATACAGTTCGCAGACTCCCCCGACTGTTAGTCGGAGAGCACAATCAATTGGCTTGCGCCGCTCGGTGCGCAGACCGTCCAGGAGCGCCAGAGGTTTGATTCCCAGGGGAGACTGGTTGACCCAGTGTCCTACCCAGGTTCGCACCCCATGCGTGGAGGCCATCGGATGGGTGTTGACCCGTGAGTGTGACCGACCCTGAACACATGGGTCATCGTGGCCACCTCATCATGGGCCCGTTAGCTCCCAAACTAACATATTGAGTTGTCAACCACAACGGGCGAACCCGTCACCGCAGGACGTTTTAACGATTGTTCGTTCTATCGACCGTGCAGTGAGCGTAGAAGACTTTGGACATAACAAATCCGACGTCTAGCTACGCCACAACCCGTTAGAGACCAACGCCTTACCGCGAGTAGCCAGGTATGTTACCTGGCGGCCGGCACTCGCGCCCTAACTACCAATTGTGACCAGATTTCTCCGGTCTCTCGATTCGTTCCGAGTTCGAGGTCGCTTGCGCGGTCCTCTCCCTTACGAAGCGGTGAAACGGAGTGCACCGAATCTGTCGCGGACCAAGGCGTCCTTTGCCCGACTCTGAACCGGGATCGGATGGCCAATGGTCATTTCAAGAGCAGTCGCCGTAAGGTAGACAACTACCCCCGCTCTATAGGAAACAATACAGTTCCCAGACTCCCCCGATTGTTAGTCGGAGAGCACAATCGATTGGCTTGCGCCGCTCGGTGCGCAGACCGTCCAGGAGCGCCAGAGGATTGTTCCCAGGGGAGACTGGTTGACCCAGTGTCCTACCCAGGCTCGCACCCCATGCGTGGAGGCCATCGGATGGGTGTTGACCCGTGAGTGTGACCGACCCTGAAACAGAATGGGTCTTCGTGGCCAACTCAGCAAGGGCCCATTAGCTCCCCTCCCAAACTAACAGTCGGGGGAGTCTGGAAGCAGTACTGTTTCCTATAGAGCGGGGGTGGTTGCGGACCTTACGGCGACTGCTCTTGAAACGACCATCGGCCATCCGATCCTGGGTGAACAGCCGGGCAAAGGACGCTGTGGTCCGCGATAGATTCGGTATACACCGTTTCACCGCTTCGTAAGGGAGAGGACCGCGCAAGCGACCTCGAACTCGTAACCAATCGAGAGACCGGAGTAATCTGGTCACAATTGGAAATAAGGGCGCGAGTGTCGGCCCGTCAGGTAGCATCCCTGGCTATCTCGCGGTTAAGGCGTTGGCCTCTTACGGGCTTGTGACGTAGCTAGATGGTGGACTGTTTTGTCCCAAGTCTTCTACGTGTACTCCAGGGAGATAGAACGACTAATAGTTAAAACTTCCTGAGGTGACGGGCTCGCCCGTTGTAGTCGACAACCCAAGTTGGTGTGACGGGTTCGGCCGTTGTAGTCGACACTGCTGATGCCTATACTACTAGACTATGCCGATGTTTGCCTAGTTTTCTCGGTCTCTCGCCCACATGCTTAGATCACACGTATTGTGTGTATGTTTTGAACACCAATGCACCATTACACTGCAATGCAAAGCACGCGATGTCGATTGATCCTTGATTCTGCTACTATTGATTTAAATCCGATTCATTATGATTTTACCTTAATAATTTTTCGGAGTGCGGATATCTCGCATAGTTTCCGAGATATCCGTACTCGCAATTAACTAATTTTTAAAAAAATACCTCACGTTTTTCGCCCGAATTGACTAAACCCTACTAGTTTTCTACTAGGCATGGTGGGCTATAACTCTCTTAAGTTGCGTAGAGAATTGCTCGCCATGGCCTACGTTTTCAAGCTGATTAGGGGAAGAGTTGATAATCCTGGCATGCTAGCGAAGGTTTGTCTCTTTGTTTCGGACAATTATAATCGTGCTCGCACTCATAATCTATTTGCGGAGCCGTCCTCGCGCACCAACCTCAATCGATGGACTCTGCTTACCCGAGCTTTGCGGCACATAAATGCGCTATGTTCGACAGCGTCAGACTTTGATATTTTTACAGCGAGCCCGCATCTCTTCAAGGTGTGGGCATTGCGCTACTTGTTTATGTCAGAATAATATAAACTGTTTTTACTTTTTATGTACTGTAAGTTTGTAAGTTTTTCTATTCTTAATGCCTGTATTTGTATTTAACGCTTATTTAAACATGTTGTGTATGTACTTGTAAGAATACTATTATTTTTTACATTTATGTGTATATTGCATATCAACTGATTGGTATAAACTGTAATGTTGATTTGCCTATGAAATAAATAAATAAATAAATAAAGTACGGGTCGAAGGAACGTTCCGATTAGGTAATAAACCGAGCTGTCAACAAGTATGCTGCTAAAGTCGATATTGCTTATCGATGAATTACGCTTGCTCGATGAAACAGTATTATACATCTGCATTTATTATAGTACCGATTGCTATATTTATTAATATTTTCGGTTTAAATATTATTTTAGAATTAGAGTAATTAAATAATGACCTAATTATGTGATGTGTGTTATTAAATGAGTACTTAATACATAACTGATTATCATAGCATGGCATATCATAGGTCATTATTAATTTCTAAATGGTCATTAGTAAAATGTTATCGTGGCATTTTGTAATAATGAATCCCAGATACGTATATTATAAAATGCTGCGCGGATAAAACATCATTATTTGCGGATAAAACATCATTAGTTGAGCAATGGAGACCATATTTTCTAAACTGGAGCTATTGAAGTTGAAGGGTGATGTTAACATGCAGACTCGGTGCTTTAACATTTTGTCATTTTTTGACGAACTGAAAAGTGACACGACATAAGTTTCACTGCTCAATCTCAATAATATAATAATATGATAGATAATCTGCCAAGGTTACGACACGCATCCCTACAAGCAGGTAGTAAAAGAGGCGGGACCGGCCTAATGATTTATTGCCTCACCGGAACGTTCCTTTGGCCTGTACTATAGCTACATGGCTTCGGCCCTTCGGCCCTTCGGCCCGTCGTCCTAAAAAAAATACAATGAAAACGTTGTTTCTACAACATTGAGAAATTGAAAATATTTGAAAATCGGTAAATCTAAACTGCAAAATTAAATAAGAGCGAGAGAGTACAATTAATGACGAATGCATATTGCTATTTCATCATCCCAGAGCCGAAGTTATTTTCCGAACATTTTCCGACCGAGCCGAAATGGCACGGGTTGTAAATTATTGGGCCGCCACATAAGGAGTAATTTATTTGAAGTTTCACGGCGCTGTGCACCCCGTCGAGCGGCTGTGTGCCCACAAAAGCGGGGGGTGGGGGAGGAGCGTGGGGGCCAAATAGGAATTGGAAAAAGGCTCGCGGCTTTCCCTCTTTCGAGTGACAAATGACGTCATATATCATGATTTTAAAAGAAAGCCCACTGCATAACATTATGCAACCAGAACCGTTGGTTAGGAGATACATTGACCGGTTTTACTTGACAGACCATTTAACCGACTAGAAGGTAAAGTAATGTTGCTAAATTGCTAAATTGTTTTTTCGCGATAAAGACGGATATATACATTTTAACCCCCTTCAACCCCCCCTCCCCCCTCTGAAATGATTAATACCATTTCCAGGCTGAAGTCTGTCTGTGTGAGTTTCAGATCGATTCGTGACACGGTACTGTTATCCTCCGCGTCAAAGAAATATTAAAATTCGAAAACAAGTGCTACAGTGATCATTTTAGTGTCTACAGAATTCTAGTGATCTTGTGCACCTGTGAAAGTGTTCGCACGGCGCTACCTTTTCGGGTTTAGCGTCAGGAGGCCGTAAACTTTGGCCTCTTTTTATGCTAAAGTACTTAATCGAAATCGGACAACAGCATTACCTCAGAATATAATAGTATCTTCGACATAAAAACTTACCTGTCACTAATTATAAGACCACTCTTCATTAGTTTTGTGATTTTTTTCAGAATTTTAGAATGCGTATTGTCTGTGTAAACAAAGTTTTATTAAAAAAATTACGAAAAACCCCATCGGGCCCCAGAAACGGAACCCTAAAGAAAAACAACGTTTTTCAAAATGCTACCCCTTTTGTATCCTCTACGACAGTGTTTTTTAAACTTTTTCAGATTGCGAACCACTTTTTGGTTAAAAAAGTGGATCGCTCCCCCCCCCCCCCCATATCCCCCCCCCCCCCCCCTCTCCTCCTTAGACTGCTTTCTCTTACAGCTGTAACTGTAAGCATCCAATAAATAAAGTTTTTGTAAAATCAACGGCGAAACCACATTAATGTTAACTGTTTTTCACTTTCGAAGCTGTACCTAACTGTTTGCGTCTAGATCAACATTAAGATTTTTAAAAGCAATAGCAAATACGTAATAAATATGTTTCTCTTTTGAAGAAGTAAATATTTGCATATTCTATAAATAAGTATGCTGTGACATTTTCCACTTTTTAATTTTAGATAGCCTAGGACGTCGCGAAGACCCCGATGGGTATTTTCAGCCCACTGGGGGCGTATTTTCAACCCACTCTACAATATTATGATCTACTACTATGCCATATTTCAAGACAACGTTTTTTTTTATTCGAGAGTAATTTGCACTGGCGTTTTGTATAAAGGACTGCCCCATTAGCAGACCCTTAATTGGAGTTGCTTAATGCCTTTGCTCTAAAACTCGCGAATAATTTAATGCTTCTGAAGGCGCTTTTCACAGCCTCTTCGGAGTTGATTTTTACCTTTTCAAAAAGTAAATATATACAGGTTAAACAAATAAAATAAAAGAATAAAAAACACGACTGCCGTTACAGAAAGTGAAGTATTGAATTTATAATTATTTTATTACGGATTTTAATAAACGTTTGTGGTTTATGTATTTATCCATATAGATACAAGTATGTGTCTGGAATGTTTCCGATCAGACCTTTCATTTAACACTAAACACGATATATTTATATTAATTTATTGACATTTGGACATTTAGACAGCTACTTACTTAATATTTGGACAGTAAATGCCAAATATTATGCCACTCAGATGGCATAGCGATTCTTGCAACACCACACATTTCTAAATCGGTTCAATCGTTTAGAAGTTATGGTGGAATAAAGAAACGGAAAACATACGTACATGAACTCTGAACATATTACACTCCTTTTTTGTTTGGCAGTCGTGTAAAAAGCCTGTTGCGCCAAAGTTTGTGGAGTCTCCAGTGGCAACTCCTATAACGTTGCGACTGTTTAGTGTTGAGTGTTTGGTCGTGGGTTGTCGTGCAGAAGCAATGGCGAAGAGCAAATCTTTGTTTGTTTGTTTTTAATTTTTATTGTGAATTTTCACAATGAGCGGGTTTATTGTCATACGACAATATCTTACAACCAACCACTATGAAGGTTTTTTATGTATGAATGCTTGTAACATGTGTGCATAAATGTGAATCTTATTGTATTCGATCGACAGAATTGAAATACAGTTTCTTTAATTTTATCCCAACGGAAAATGGTGACCCAGCCTGGAATCGAACCCGGAACCTGATAATGTAAGATCAGGCAATCTGACTACTATGCCCCATGCCGCGTGGCATAGTGGTTAGGCCGCTATTATATAGGCTCGGATTTTTTACTCGCGAGCTTCTCCATCATTGTTTGCAGTTGTTGATAGTTCTCATCCGTATGATTTCTTCTGATATTTTCCTTGCGGAAGCTAAAGTTCAGAGTTCAATCAGCAGAGTAACTGAAAAATACGTTATCAAGTGCCTTATGACAAAAATTAGCAGTGAGTGCGAAGAAATGGTAAGACACATCCTGACGTAGGCTATGATATTTGCTACATTTGATAATTGATAATATAAACATTTACTAGAGTATATTTATTACATATTAACATGATTATACTAAATAATTAGTTTTAAAATTAAACGCTGATCATTATAATGACCTATATGTGCATAATAAGAAACCTTTTAAACATATGAAATATTACATTACATTACATTTTCGTCGTGTCCAATTGACGGCTAAAGACCGCTCTTGGACGTGTCAAAATAATTGGGTTAGGTAGTAAGTTTCGTTACTACTCTTTACTGAACATACATAGGTAGTCAAGAATTAACTATAATACTAGATTGTCAAACTATAAATGTAAATAATCAAAATAGAAGCCTAATATTTGAAGTAGTTAGTAATTCGAAAAGTTACGTAGTAAAACTATTCATCGTAATATTCAAATTGTCAGTAAAATCGTAAATAATCAAATTAAATCTACGTTATGCAATTTAAACTAAAAGTACAGATAAAAGACCATATAAAATAATCAGACAATAAAGCTCTACTTTTTTAAGTAATTTAAATGGGCACAATATTTGAAAAATCATGGCCCTCAAATTCGGCCAGATTATAGAAAGGGTGGCCTATCAGCATCTCCTTGATGTTTTTTTTTAATTTTATGTCGTCCAGCTGTTTAATATATTGGAAAATTAAATTCTTTTTTATTTATAAATATATTTATATACATATTTATATATTTAATATAAGTCGTTTAGTTAGTTATCCATTTTATTAAATCTTATTTAGTTTTTACGATGACTGAAGGAACTGAATGAATGAAAAAAAAAGATAAAAGTGAAGTCACTATGTTTTAAATACTATCACCATTGAACAGACATACAATCTAGTGGGGTGATAACAGCTTGTTTGTTTATACTCTTTATTGTGAAAATGACACAATGGGCGGGTTTATTGTCATATGACAATCTCTTACAACCAACCCTACTATGACGTGTTGTATGTATGTGTGCGTGTAACATGTCTGTAAGTGTGTGTCTTGTTATTGCATTCGATCTTCAGAATTGAAAATGATCCCAACGGAAAACGGTGACCCAGCCGGTCCTAGCCACTATTCCACCGGGCCTGTGCCACCATAACAGCAACACTAATCTTGTCTCATCTGCTTCGCAAATAGAAATGTTGTAAAATATTATTATTTGTACTCATTCTTTGGTCAAAATCTATTACTTTATTGGATAATTTTATGAAATTAAAATTAAATTAGAAAATTAAATACATAAACATTTGCGTGAACTATTTATTGTATCCTACCGCAAGAAGCTGTAATCAATAACACCAGCACAAGGGCCTCGTATTCTTTTCCATTTTTTACTTACGAAAATATTTTAAATAATATGGCTTTTAAATAATATATATATTTATTTGGGATTCAAATTTAAAGTGATATATTATAAAAGTAGCAATTAAACATGTATATACACGACGATGATTAGGTAAACTAGAAACTATACAGTTGTTTATACTGTACTGTGGCGGCCATGTTGTTTTGGCGACATCTGTCAAATCTGTTGTTTATTATTCAGTAACTGATGCCAAACCACCATGGCAAGTTACACGATTGAGCAGCATGTTAAAACTTTATTATCGAAATGAGTGTTCTTTAGTGCATGGTTATCACTAGCAGAAGTGACGTGAATTTGCCACCAAGATCGTGTGATTTGACCCCGCTAGACTTTCTGGAGTCGCAGGTCTATTCTATACCAATAAGCCGCAATCAACCGATGCCCTCAAAGTCAACATAACCCAGGCCATCACTCAAATTCAGCCGGATCTATTCGGCAGAGTCATTGAAAATTGGACCTCTCGGATCCGTGCCACCGTGCGAAGCCACGGTGGCACGGATCCGATAATGTCAAATGACATACATAATGGCATACATGTGTCTTTCGAATAAAAAAGGAATTTTGTTAATACCTCTCACAAAGCTTGTTTTATTGCACATACTGTCAATATCGACCCGCCCTTATTGGAAAACACTTTAGAAACAAAATGTATGGTGTATAGCATGCACGATGGCGAAGCTATCGAATGCACGACAATAAAGACTTTATAAGTTTACGAGCTATTATTAACTTTAATGTATTACGATATTTAATAGTATGGAAGAAATATAACAACGGTCATAAATATTCGATAGTAAAACTTGGCAAACTATTTTAAAACGCTTGGGAGGTACCACTAGAGTATTAAACCCTTAAAACCCTATAATCATTTCGCTATTTATTCCTTGTAAACTATTAAAATTAATTCAAGTCGGAAATTATTGCTGTTGGATATTATGATTATGGGAATTCTTTTCTACCTTCCGATCGATAATGATTACCAGCCATTTCTGTGCGTTTTGAATCTAATAGATTAAAGCATTAATTATATAGGGTATTATATTGCTCAGTGCCGCACTACGTTTTGGCAGCAATTACTACCACGAAACGCAATGCGTAGATGGCTCATACTTCCATATCTCTAATATCAAAGGACAACGAGGCAAGTCTTAGAAAATAGTATAGCAATACCCAGGATGAAAACATCATTTGGACAAAGACATTACTCTTTCAACGAGATTTTACAATCTGATCAATATAGAAATAAAATTAAAATTGACATTTAGCATAAACTGAAGAAATGGTTATCGAGTCATGGCAAACTTACCATACATCAAATATTAGAAATTATACTTTAATAAAAGTTGCACAAATTATGAATATATTTTTAAATATGTATGCTGATTATATTTTAACATTTAGCTAATTACCGAAAATTCTTTGTATTCGTTATTAAATGTTGATTTGACAATGAATTCCACTTATTTTGTCTAGGTATTATTATATTTAATTTTATATTACTTACCATACAATAAATATTATTGACTTTTCTATATTTTTCTTATAACTTTATTTTTATCTTTATTTTAGTTTTAAGTCTATTATATTTCTCACTCTCTATTTAGCGGAATGTAATGTTATATTTAATGGAGATTTTATAATGGAATTTGTATTTGTTTTTCATCTTTGATAGCCGATTTTTGATATATTTGATTTAAAGGTAATTTAGTTTTATGAACATTTTTTAAAACGTCTACATAATTTATTTTAATGTTAAAGTCCATCTTAAAACGGGTTAGTCCTAGTTGGATGACAGAATCAAATAAGCATATGGTTAAGGTTTTGTCATTCGGTTCCTGTTATTTTTGTAAGAAAATAGTAAACAATTCTTTAATTATATAAATAAATAAATATTTTTTTCCTAAAATAAATAAATCTTCTCTTATTTTTAGTGGCCAAATAGGTTGCGTTCTAAACACGCCATTACAATATCATATTTCAAAATATAATAATTAATAATATTTAAAAAACGAACGGTTTATTAACCATAGCTCCTATTATTTTAATATTATTTACAAAAAGACGTCAATTTTTAACTCGGTATACAGGTTTTAATACGTAATAATTTTGCACTTGATTGTTCAAATAAACTAATAGATGGCATTTTACCTATCCATATTATGTATGATATGTCCATATAAAAATGCAAAAGATGGACTAATAATTATTGAATGTTATTGTTTGATGTCATTGGTTAAATAATAGGGTTTTAAGGGCTCTCTAGACGATCAATCTTGCTTGTCAAGCTTCGCGTCGCGGGCTGGGAGGGAATCGTAAACCGCAGGAAATATGCTAATATTTTTTTTATATATAATACCATAGGTGGTATCTTCACGTGACGTCATGTGTCAAGTCACATGTCGTAAATCATTAATTAATCATCAATCGATAATTAATAAATCATCAATCAAACATTAATCAATCAATCACCAATCAATCAATAATCAATCAATCAATGATCAACCAATCAATTACGCTTAATAAACGTGAATCCCTGATATAAAACTACAAAATTAGGCATTTTTGGTAAATATTTTATAAAAATGCATATTTCCTGCGGTTTACGATTCCCTCCCAGCCCACGACGCGAAGCTTGACCAGCATTCTTGATCGTCTAGAAAGCCCTTTACCAGCAAACAGTCCTTTATAAAAAAAAACATTCATTCTCAATATTATAATACATAAATAAATTGCTCTAAGTTTTGCTGGACAATGCTATCAGTGCCACCTGCGTGTCACCGGTACAGAAGGGCTGCTAAAAAATACTACAGCATTGTCTTTAGGGAGCTAATGGGCCGAAGACCCATTCGTTCAGGGTCGGTCATACTCACGGGTCAACACCCATCCTGCGGCCTCCACGCAGAAGGGGAGCCAGGGTAGAGACGCTGGCTTTTGGGCCAGTATCCCCTAGAAGTCAACCTTTGGGCGCTCCTGGACGGTTTGCGCACCGTGCGGCGTCAGCCAATTCGCTGTGCACTCCGACTAGCAACCGGGGGAGTCTGGTAACAGTAATGTCTCCTATAGAGCGGAGGTGGTTGTTAACCGTATGATTTAACAGTATGAGTTAACCGTAGATTCGGTAGACACCGTATCACCGCTTTATAAGGGAGAGGTCTGCGCAAGCGACCTCAAACCTGTAACCAGTCACAGCGGGAGGTAGGAGGTATTCTGAAGGGTAATTCCAGACGGAGACAAAGGCGTTGGCCTTTGACTGGCAGGTGGCGTAGCTAGAACGGCGGATTGTTTTTCGTTCCAAGTCTTCTGCGCTCACGGGAGACAAAACGATCAATATCTTTAAAACTTCCTTAAGTGAGGTTTTAGTTGACAGCTCTAGTTATAGCATTGTCTAATGCACTATATATAAATAAATGATTATAGTGAAAACACCTATTAGGTACAAAAATATTATTACAAACCAAGGGGTCTATTTTAATCCAAATCTAACCTTTAGCAACAAACGTTGAAGAAAAAAAAAACATGTAAAAATTAATATTTTTTTGTTAAGATATCCTAATATTTCTTTAAATTCCCAACCATTTCGCTTGCTATTAGACATACACTCGTTAGAAATAAGCTAGAAGTAAACTGTATTATCTTAAATAAGGCGGTTGGAAAAGCTCCAAAACAAATCAGTAATGCATTTATGCCATAAAGAATGTGGTCACTACCCTGGGTACCCACAAATTTACCTTAACACATTTCTCGTGGGAATCGTTGGCCTAAAAAGTTTCGCTCGTCGAAGGTCGACTCTATTATTAATGCACATCTGCAAATTGTTAAAAGGCCAATACTATCCCGCAATACTATAACACTGAGGAATAAACAAAGACGTAAGTTGCTTTAATCAATACGATTTTAACTGAAATAATGGCCAAACAATTGCGTAATTTCAACCAGACTTGTCACCATTCTCGTTAATTATATGGGCCATAATTATGTATGATAATTCCTAGTAAAACGTCGTTCCCAACTTTACAATTATAGCAGTACTAGCTGACCCGTGCCCACTTCGTTGGGCGGTAAAACTTTTTACTTGTGATGAAATTATGAGTGTGGTTTGGTTAGTACTGAGTGTTATGATTTATTTCCTGACTGACAAAAGAAGGGTTATATTTTTACTGCATATCTATGTATGTATTTGCATGCCAATTTGACTATATTACCGTTATTTGTGAGGGTCTTATTTGTGTCTTATTTGTCTCTTTAACCATTTATACAGTAAATGTGAAATTATATGCAGTAAAAGGAAAAAGTCTTTTGTTATATACACTTTAGACGATAAGTTTACTTATTTCGATAATAATTCATAATTGTTGATAATATGACCAATAAACATGACCTAACGATTTAAATAATTTTTTTTAATTTGAAAAACTACTTTTTGTGACTTAAATATAAAAGTTAGACATATGATGGCACTGACTTTTTTGTAGGCATTATCAAGCTCTACAACTTTTCTCTAGAACTTATATATCTCTCATCGTTAAGGCAGCGTTCGATAGAAACGTTTTCGTTCGACCGCTTTTTCCAACTTACTTTGGAAATCCGACTACCACGAAAAAGTCTTGTTATTTTTCGAATTAATATATAGTCTATATCACTAACAAATAACGTGGCTTTCTATTGGTAAAAGAATTTTCAAAATCGGTTCAGTAGATCCAGAGATTACTTCCTACATCGTCACAAACTTTACCTCTTTATAATATTAGTATAGATGACGATGATAATGATAATGCATTACCATCGCTGTCCAATTCATGATAAAATAAATGGAAATGTGTGGAAATAATACAAAGTAACATTTTCATAAAATGTCGCATGAATTATTCGCACTCTTGTTTTTCAAATTGTCTCAAGTTCCATATTCGGGCCGCTGCACTGCAATGGACATTAAAGTCGATGAACGCTGAGTTATAGCTAGTAATAGATTTTTCTGAGAACGTAATGGAAAGACATAAGTCGAGCACTTGTCGTTCTATATCATTCTATATCAAGTATTCGAGATCTACACAAATAAAACCTAGGATTACAACTGAATAATTGGACTTTCTTCAACTAACCAATTTACACAGCCTGCGGTTTTCGCCAAGTCCGTTACATATGAACATATATTTGAATGAATTAAGGGGTGTTTTTTTAAAACTAAAACTGATCATGATTTAGAATCTGAATGAATCAGAATCATGATCATGAATCTTGTAGTATATATCTTGTATATCAGTTTGATTAACATTTGAAAGTCAAAAATATTTTTTGTAATAGTTAAAAATAACTGTTTTTGAGATATTGAATTGCAAAATATGTTTCTACCGCTGCAGAAATGACGGTATCTGCTTGCGTCGGTAGTAGCGAGCGTAATTTTGTACAAAACAAAAAATAAATAAAATGAGATATTAATTTTTACATAAGTATTTTGTAGGTAAACTAAAAAATTAACTAAACGTAATCATTTCTATAATTTTTCAAGTATTTAAAAAATAAAATCGTTTTTCACCCCAAGTTTGTGGTTAACTAGTAAGAAGAAAATATATAAAAACATTTTTTTCAGATTTTCTTTTGTTCATATAGAGGAGAATTTAATAATCTTTCATTTTCTTTGTGGAACAACTCGATCCGCCAAGTACCTAGTTTTTTTTATCATCGGCGCAAAACTGAAAAACATGGTTTGAGAAAAACGCGTTTAAAGATATCTTTAAATAAAAGTAGTAAGTTTTTTACACTTACGGCAATCTGAGACTGTCAGCTATTCCGCAAATAAAAGATTTCAACGTTAAGTTTAAAAAAAAACATGAAAAACAGTTTTTTTTGCCGTCTAAACCAGGCTCCCCTTGTAGTGAATGTCTAGGTAGGAAATTAATCTAATATTGCTCATATTTAGGAGGGCTTCTCTACGAATTTTTCTTTGTCGATGCGACAGACTGGCTTATTTGACGTCGTGGCGTTCAGCGACGACGTCAGACGGTTACAACTGTGACGTCACAAATGCATCGCGCGCATAGACCGAGTAGACGAGACAACGCGGTCGCCTAGTCGCCCTGGTCTCGATATGTGCCTGACACGAACGACACGATACCCTGAATACGTATCGACTATCTGTTCGCTGTACATGTACATATAACGATGCCATGGTATACCTGGTCATCAATATTATATTAGACATGCAAGTGATCGGGCGTTCCAACGTGGGTTCGTAATAGCCTTTTGCAAATAGAAACGCAAGGTTATAAAATCCGCAACAGTGCCATTGTAATCATCATCATCACGAAAGTAGCGAGCGAACTAAGAAGATTAAATCAATATAAATACACTATTGCTCAAGAGTATTTGAGCACCCACGTTTATTTTACTAATATTTTTTCTAGCATTTAATTTTGTGACGCATCCAAGTGTAAGAATGCCTATCTACTGGAGTAGTAGATTGTATTGTATTGTATAACGTAGGTAGGTAAACTCGCAAATAAAAAAAATCTAAAACACAGAGAAAAAATACTTTTCCGAATTTTAAATAACAAAATGAGGCATTTATTTGTTTAGAATAATACTCTAACAATAACAATAACAATAATAAACTAACAATACTCTAACCATAACTGCTAATATTTTCACATAATAGCTCATTAGAGCATAATGTTCTATGTGTACTTCGCATGCTAAACTAAGTATTGACCGTGTGCCGTTTAATTGACGATTCATAAAAAAAGTGTTAATTTAAAACTATTATTAATAGTATAAAATCGAAGACTATCGCGGTTGTTTGACATTATAAATACAGAACAGAATACAGAACAGAATTATAAATACATTATAAATACAGAACAGAATACTGACAGAACACATCAAAGCTGTTAAAAACGTTCAGCGAGAAAAATCGGCGATCTGCGAACATATATTGGATAGCGGAAGTAACCACTGGATGCAGTTTCAAAATCCCATTGTTCTATCCAAGGAACAATTCTACTTTCCTCGCATGATCCGGGAAGCCATTGAAATAAGAAGAACTCCGAACTTCAATAGAGATGACGGCTACAAACTCTCTTCTACGTGGAACCCTCTTCTTAAAATGTTCCCGCCGCCGAACGCCGAACGCAAAGACGTAAAACAGGATACAGTGAGTGTTGTGTGCAAGACGGATTTTAAAAATTCCCGCGCTCCGAGCCCGGCCCCCACCACCGTTATAACCTACGCAGTGGCGGCAGCGGTTTGCGGCCTACCCGCAAAACAACGGACTGACAGCTCTTTAGTCTACCCTAGACAACGGCGGCTGCAACGTCACCGAAACGTCGGGTCCTACAAATTTCACGCGGTAAATTCGTTTTCTATCCTATTTATAATTATTAATAGTACCTAGTATTGAGATCAATTAATATTTTATTTAAAGAAAGAAAATAATTTTTATATATATATATATATATACCTATATATATATATATATATATATATATATATATATATATATATATATATATATATATATATATATATATATATATATATATATATATATATATATATATATATATATATATATATATATATATATATATATATATATATATATATATCGATAGAAAATAGAAAAGGAAAGGCGCATTGATACAAACCGCTAGCTACGGGTTTGCTTGATATAAAAACATAGATGAAATTATTGCTTGATAAAGTTCAGAATTATAGGGACTTTCGATATTTTCATCCATAATCATCAAGTGTCACCTTTCTTGAAAATCAAAATATCAGGACAAAGAGACTTCGACACATCGTCATGAAGATCGTAGGATATGAAGAGCTCCATTCTCTGAAAACCGTTCCGAAATTTCAGCTGTTTACGAACGATGATAGTTTGATGCACGTTAACTTATTTCCATGTAACATATTCTTTGCCTTTTTTTCACACACATTTAAAAAAAAAACAGAGTATACCACATTAGAACGACATCTGCAGTGCCGGTCTAAACAAACCTATGCATCTACCGGCATCTACTTTCGTGGCATAACAAAATGCGCCGCCATTTTGTTATACCACGAAAGTCGCCATATTGAACATAATAATAGAAGATTAATCAATTTTAAGACTATGAATGCCATCTACACGTTGCATTTCGTAATAAAACCCTGGTTTTAAAATCGTAGTACGACGTTGAGCAATCTAATACTACTCTATATAATCAAGATGCTTATTAAGAACTCAATCTAATATGCTTTTTAAGAACCCAATGTATTCTGTTCAGGACTTTGAGAGTATTGATTTCCTAATCTTCCATAAATATTTATATTACAATCTTTTCTTAATTTTTATTTTTTTAAATTTCTAATTTTGATTATTTACATTATTAAATACAATCATTGATTATCAAATATGGATTATAATATAAAAAAATATATTGACTATTTCTATTCCGATATTGTTAATGATTTAATTTATTTTTTTTATAATTTTAATTTTACTGTTTTATAACCGACTTTTCGATTTTATATTTTTACTATCTACAGTATTTTAGCAGCTCCATTTATTTTAAAAAGATCCTAAATTTTTATTTTAAATTGAAATATTAATTGTTTTACAATTTAAAAAAAAAACTATATTTAAAAAATGAATTAACCACATAAGGTATAATACCAGTTATTCAATTTGACTATACCAAGAGTAGGGATTCCTACCAACTGGCTTATTTGAAAAAATTAAAAAATAAATAAATAAAAAAAATGAAATGATATCTTAACTTGCGTTATGTTTAAATAATAATATTTTACAATTCGGAGACTTGTGGTTTAATCAGTGATAAATATCACAAATGAGTAATGACCGAAAATTTGGGATAAGTAAGAAAATTTAGATAAGGCACCAACCGTGTAATACGCGTTGCGTCCGAGCAACTTTTCCCACCCCTCCCGCCTGAAATGATTAATATTGCAGGGTTAGCAAGTCAAAGTTTATTATAAAACGGTGTATGGAGGAAAGTTTTGCAGTGTAGGCGATTACTCTGTACCTATCATTATGTCGAATTTAATCTCGCTAAGCGGTGAAGGTGAAACTTTCACTGAAGCCAAGGAAAATTTCTTTTCAACAATTTTGGGATCGAGAAAATGGATGGGCGTTGGCTTGTATTTCTAGCTTGAGTTAAGTTTCTCTTGGATTTTATGTTGCTTTATTTCGTGAGACTTTTAAATCGAACTCAGCAGCTTCCACCTCAAACTAAATTCATTTATTAAAGCACAAACCATTTAATCATCATCATCATTAGCATTTAATAAATCATCAAAATTTAATTACATAACAAAATATTATCTAAGCCTTATAAGTAATATTAAACCTTTTCTTTTGTGGCCTAACTCGGAAAGAGATTCAGATCTAACAGATTATAATTTACCACCTCATTAGGTATAATCTGTATCGATGTGGTACCAACATTATTTGTATGTTGCCTGCAGAAAGGGCATGATATCTCCACTTTCATTTTTTTACTTGAATATTGGAAAAGTATTCTTAATTAATAATTGCAAGAATAAAAAGTACTTACTTTAAATTTAAATCTAAAACCTTAAAGAGACAGAAAAACCAGAACAAAGTATTTTAGTTAAAATATTCTTACATACTAGAATAATACATACATAGATTTATGATATCTGATCTACTTCATATAAATTATTATAATACTTTAAAACATATATAATACTACATATTTAAATAGGTACTTACACATATGACTATAGCAAAAGTAGGGATCTCAACCAACTGGCTTTTTTTAATATATAAAATAAAATATAATACGATATAATATATTATAATTTAAATATAATATGATGATACTTACGTGTATTAAAGTGCCCTGATAATAATTTTAAATAAAACATGATAACTTGAAATGCTAAGTGTTTATATAATATAGGTGTAATTATTAAGAATTTGATACATTAGAGCTGTAAGTAAGTATAATACATATAGATATGTAGGAATATGTATACATTCTAAAGAATTTACAAGGATGAATAAACTACAAATTACTAAATATACTCTATTTAATGATTGGTGCTTGTAATGATTATCATTGAATCCAGATATATTTTATCGGTCTAGAGAGTGGGGCTGACTGGTATTACTTTCCTGGCCACCAATCAATGAGGAGGGACAAAATTGTAAATGCGCAAAATTTTTATTTCGGGACACAAATATTATTTTGAGCCCTCCTGAGATGACCTAAGACCATTTCCAGATGGAAGTCAGTCTGTGTGTCTGTAGGTATGTTTGTATGTGTGTGTTCTTCCACGACAGCGCCCAAACGCTTAATCCGATTGGGATGAAATTTGGCATGCAGGCATCATTTGATCAAGGCAAGAGTTGAAAAGATTGTGATCGAAATCGGTTCCCCAGGGGGCGTACTAGTATTTTTTTCCGAAATCACATCGAATTTAGTCAGTATATTTGCGTAAATAATTTAATCGAAAGTGTGTTTATTGCGTTGCATTCTCACTATCCGTGCTCATCATCGACTATCCCAGGTCAACCTCCATCCCGAAGGGATATCACGCTTAAAATCCTTCCATGAGTCCTTGGATACTTGCCGGGAAAATTTTGGGGTGACACGAACTATCTTTTTGTTTTAAATGAGCCTTAAATAGGCACAAAATACTTGCGCTGCAAGATCTGTGTGGCTACTTTCTTCAACATATCTATCTAATAAATAGATAGGTATGTATGTGTTCGTATCAATTCAATTTCATTTTAGGAGTGTCGGGCTACAATACAAGTACGCTTGAATTATGTAGGTGTATTGCACTCGTCATCATCGCTTGTAACGTTATTAAAGGGTATGCTTATCTACCTACAATATTAGAAAAGTTATAAATGATATAAAAACAAATTTACCGTGTAAAGTTTGTTGCATACGATGTTTCAGCGGTGTCGCGTCCAGGGTAGTCTACCGTGACAACGGCGGTTGAAACATCGCCGAAACGTACAAAATTCTCGCGATATATTCGGTTTTATCCTACTTGTAATATCAAACGACCGCGATTGTCATCGATTTAATATTAGAAAAGTTGCCTTTACATATACTATACAGCGATACGATCCCATCTCCTGTTTGGAGAACCAGTAATCGTACAAACATTATAATTGACAGGCCGGTCGGCAAGATGCTCAAATATTGAATATTCTGCCGCCGGAAATTGACATCTTTTCCGCTTCGCTCTGCTTTTCGACTTAAAATAAGTAGTATTTTTGAGTTTCAATTTAATCGTTTATATAAATGTAAGTACATATTTAAAATACTATGGCTTTGAAGGGGGGGGGAGAAACGAGTGTTAAGGTAGAAATACGACAAGACAACTGTCATAAACCTACCATAGCCCGGTCTTCAGTCCGGAGTCCACCGCTCAATTACAATTACAATTACAATTTAGTTCTGCTCCAGCAAGTAGGATTTCCTACACTTGGATGCGTCTTTGCCTCTAACATTTTAAATAATGTAATTAATTAAAGAATATTAACTATCATGATATAGTTGTGGCAATATAAATTAATTTTAGTAAATTATAATTGGTTTGAAAACCAGTAATAAATAGAAAATAATCTAATAATCAAAATTGCTGATCAAAAAAAGAGCTCAATGTCTGTAGTCATAATTATCAAGGCAATAATATGATGGTCATGAAAATAGACAAGGGTATACTAAAAATATCTAAACTTAAAATAATTGTCAAATCTAGCAATATAGCCGTCGTCGATAAAAATTAAAATTAAAATTACGCTCTTTGGCAAAGTTGATTATCATGAGTTTTCCTTTATTTTACATTAGGATGCTCTTGGAATAATAATTCAGCATTATCCAAATATCTTAAGTCATATACTGGATTCTTGACTAGGCCATTAAATAAGATTTTTTTGAATTGGTTCCCTCCAAGACTTCTGATATGTGTTGGGACCTTGTTATAATAACACAGGCTTTGGTGAAGGAACCAAAGGCTCACCCCCAGAAGTGTAATAATAATAATATGATGAACCCGATTCCGGTCGGTGAATTCCAAGGCAGATACGTTTGTTGGTATGCATTTATTAGGTAGTGCATTGGTATTTCTATTAGGCATAGCCTGGAAAGATATTACAAATCTAAAAAAAATAAAACGAAATTGCTACTCAAAAATATTAAGTTTATTTTGTCACGTACCTACTGCATTGCGGTTTCTTGATTTGCTGATCTGACTTTCAGAAAAAAATCTTCAAATTCGGTAGTTTCAAATTCATTTCGGCTTATTCAGTTATATGCTTATCCAGTTTCATTCGGGCTTATTGCCACACACTGCAATATCTTCCAGCCAACTAGCAAGTAGTAATTGCGTTTGTTTTGTGTAACTTTTTTATTTATCTACGTGATAAATCACGGGCTTCAAAGTAAAAGAAAACATTACAATACCTACGCACATACATATATTTAATATATACGAATGACCAATTTACATTATTTTGAGAGCAGATATAGCAGAGAGCATTGACTTGAGTTGATTGTTTTTTAAAAATAAATGTAACCTCTATAAAGTGATAAAATATAAAACCGTCCGAGATATCGAAAAATTATCGTAGTGAAAGTTCAGCATCATCACGTTCAAAACCAGACTCAAGGACCATATCGATGGTCCATTTCCACAGGGAAACAACTCAAAAACTGTTAATTTCGGTAAATCGCATTTGAAGTTTTAGTCTTGTTTCACTGACCTGTTATAATGTAAATATAAATTCTACTTAAATTATTTTTATGCACTTATCTTGGAAATTTATTAAAGAACTCAGATCATCTAAAGCAACATTAAATTATTATATTTGAAGTATTTAATTTATTTTTTTTTAAAAATTGGGGGAAATTTTTGGAGTTGGTGATTTTTTTTAAAAAAGTACTAAGCGATGGCTCAGTTCCATAGGGAAACAACTCAAAAACTGTTAATTTCGGTCAATCGTATTTGAAGTTTTACTATCGTTTCACTTACCTGTTATAATGTAAATATAAATTCTACTTAAATTCTTTTTTTGCACTTTTATTGTAAATTTATTAAAGAACTCAGATCATCAAAGCAAAATTTAATTATTATATTTGTAGTATTTAATTTATGTAAAAATAATTTTTGGGGGGAATTTTCAGAGTTGGTGAAATTTTTATAAAAAGTACTATGGGCAATAGGTGAAATAAAAACAATTTCAATCATCTAAATACTTATAGGTATTAAAAAACAAAATTATTATTTAATAGAACCCTCAAAACCATTACTCTCCAATACAGCATGGCTTACTAATTTAATCTTCTAGTTCGCTTTCACTGGCAGCATTTCTAACTTGTATAGTATTCGTGCGGCAAGGCAGATTTTTGTAGAAATTCCAATATTGGCTTGGGATAGCATTTGAAGTGCACAACGACAACAGATCTTTCTTTTTTTCTGATGAAATCGAAAGCTGAGTTGTGTAAGCATGTTGTAATTCAATATTTGGCGCTGGACCTCGCATCCTATATCGCAAATCTATTTCTTTAAAATCTTCTTGTAGGAAGGAAGTCTTGTATAAGATTTTTGTAGGGCGGGTTTTCATAACTTTTAACACACAAATGTTATTCCATATTACTTTTTCATCTTCTGTGTTGATTGTGAAGTTCTTTCCAGTATCAGCTTGTAGTTTTTTTAAATCAAAGAAATCTATGAAATCCATCTCATTGCAGGTATAGCTTTTACCTGTTTTCTTAGCAAGTCTGATTATTGGTATGAGCTGTTCAGGTGTATAAATAGGTCCACTTTTCAAGCACCTTCTTTTCTCCTTTTCTATCAAAGCATGCATTGCGTCGCCCTCATTTTGGGTGTGCCCGACAACCAAAAACTTATGGCTAATTTCTTCAATGCTAGCAATGGATTTGACAGCATGAAGTAATAATGATGCCACAAACTTGTTTTTCTGCTGTCCAGCACAGTTATCTGAATAAAAAGTTATAGATTTGCTCGGATATCTTTTCAAATACTCATATATGCAGCTTCCAATTTCATTGGCTCCTCGTTTACCTAGGCCTTCATGCCATGTGAAGCAGTGACCTTGTTTTTGTGTCATGTTGTAAATAGTAAAGTTGTAAGTGCCGAGACGTCGTTTGTAAAAAAACCCACTTACGTCTCCACAAGGCACCGAAAGCACAGCTTGAAGATCAAAGCAAGCTACTTGCATAGAGGGATCCAATGCAGCATGTTCCACATCCTTATCTTTTTCAGAACGACATAATTGTTTCTCTGCAATATGTTTTTTAAATTGCTGTTCTTGAATTAACTTCTCTTCAACACTCGCATTTTTGTAAGATTCACATGTCATGCACTGGTCCTTCTTGGGGTTGAAAAATGCTATATTGAATTCTCCGTTAAAAATGGAGTCATAGATGTGCTTCTTGGCAAAAGGTTTTCCCAGTTCAACGCAGTTCTCTTTGTACAGTTTGTACATTGCTGTTATTGTGAGGCTTCCGTCTATGTAGGATTTTTTAGTTTGTGCTCTGCAGTAGTGAGATGGCATGGTGGGAAATGACTTGATGTGACGACGGATATCTTCTTTTCTTTCTTCGTCTACTTTTATTCCACCTTTTCCGTGCTTTCCCCGCATGTCTGGTTGCAAAACACCACTTTCATCTTTTTTGTTAATCGTAGTATAAATAGTTTTGCTGGATATATCCAACGTATTAAGATAAAAAGTTTTGCACACTCTAACTTTGGTCTCGTTTAATTCGAAATGATAAGAGTAATTGTTACTTCTGTTGCTTCCTGATTTTTTCATACGGTATTTTGGCTGTATAGGCTTCATCCACTGTAAAAAGTAGTCACGTTGTCGGTCGATATTCCCTATCTTCCAAAAGCTCTTATGAATTTGCTCCCGATCTTCATAATTAAATGTTTCTCTGCATTTCAATCTGCATTTATCTGAACATGGTGGCCGGACTTTTTTGGCAGACTTCGTTTCTTTTGTATTTCTAGTTGTGTACTTTTGTCCTGTATTTTTTTTCTGTTTAGAAACAGACTTTGCCCATTTCTCTGGTCTTCTTTTTCGTTTCCGGGTTATTTGTACCGTGTCTTCAGGCGTAAGTGCAACAATGGAAGAATTTGAACTTGAGGAATTCGTCTCCGATATGTATACGTGCTCGATATCTGAATCTTCGATGTAACTGAGACTGGTGTCGGCGAAAATATCTGCTTCTGACACTCTTCCTTCATTTGGGCCTTCAGATGCATCTAAATCAGTCGTCGTAATCTGGAATAAATTACATAAGCTCTGTAAAATAAAAAATATAAAAATAAAGCTCTTACATAAAAATAAAGTGTAATGACAAATATTCATAATAAATTCCATATCCACAATAAATATCTAATTGAGTGGAGATGAGAGCACACCTACTTGACGTTATAAATGATTTATAAATATAGCTGTCAGGTTAAAAAACAAATAGGTACTTAGTAGGTATGTAATTATTTTTATTTACCTCACTAAAAATAACATCATTTTGGATGGCCTGTTCAAGCAGGTTCGCGCTTATAGGGAGCCCCTGTCCCGCACTTGATGCCTCTGTAAAGCGATTACCGATGCAACTTGTCTCAGGAAATCCATCTGCTGCTGACTCTTTTCCTTCATATTGTGATATCGTGTCAATGTAACTGAGACTGGTGTCAATGAAAATATCTGCTGCTGACACTCTTCCTTCATTTGAGCCTTGAAATGCATCTAAATCAGTCGTCCTAATCTGAAAGGAAATTACATAAGCTCTGTAAAATAAAATGTAATAACTATTATTCTTGATAAATTCCATATCTTCTAATGTAAAAATCAATTGCCGTGCGTTAGTCAGAGCGGGACGTCTCAGAAAGAGAAATATCTAATTGAATGGAGGTGAGAACACACATACTTGACGCAATAAATGATTTATAAATATAGCTGTCAGGTTAAAAAAATGTAGGTACTTAGTATGTAATTATTTTTATTTACCTCACTAAAAATAACATCATTTTGGATAGCCTGTTCAAGTAGGTTCGAATTTGTACTAGGGTGCCCCTGTCCCGCACTTGATGCCTCTGTAAAAAAGCGATCCCTGCTGTGACTAGTCTGACTGTGTCTAGACTGTGTCTCAGGGAAGCTGTCTGCGACTGACTCTTTTCCATCATGTTGCGAAATCGTATCAAAAGGCTAAAATATCACAAACATGTTTAGCTATACTGTTGGAAGGATTCATAAATTCGAGTATGCATGTTAGGTTAGATTTTGTGTTTCTTACCTCACTCAAGAAATCGTCTTCGGTGGCTAGTCGAAGTATGTATGCAGTTCGGCTTCCGGCCGGCCACGGCTCGGGGCCTCTTGAACGTGATGCACTCATTAATTACGGTTTAATGAAAGTATTATAATAGTGAACACAAAATTTATAACCTCAAATATTACGTACTGTCCTGCCTGACATTCGAACGCTGACAGTTTTAAAGTTGCCAGTTCCATATGGAAACAAATAGATGGTGTTGCCCTATGGAACTGAATTTATTGCTAAGACCGATTTCCATACAGCAACATTTCACTACGTTTCACTGTGGAACTGGAAAATTGTCGAAATATTTATGATTCCATAAGGAATTTTGCCGTATAGCAAATAAACCGATGCACTTTTTTAGATAATTCTGTGTGGAAATCATAGAGTATGGGTTCCCTAACAAAATGGCATCATTAACTCAAAAGTGATGATTTTTGACTTGTTTCGCTGTGGAACTGAGCCATCGATATCATCCTAAAACCATAAATTAACCAACCCGAGGATCCTCCCTCTCCTTTTTGCTTTCCTTCCCATCCTTCACCGCCTTCCTTTCCTCTGCGTCTTTATTAAATTTTAATTAATATTTTTTCTTTTTTTTTCTAGTATCCTGTTTGTTTTTTTAATACTGTAATTTTTATCGTTATTTTGTGTAGCCAACGCAATACCTGTATTATAAACTCAAGTTATAGGTTCGTGGATAGACGTTTCCGCAAGTCAATAAATAAGCTCGCCTTTTATGCACGACTGCCCAACAAAAAAGAATGTAATTCTAACTATTGGCTATTGACTATTATTGTTATTACTGATTTGCTTGTATTTGTGTTTCTTCTTTAAAATATCTTGCCTTATGATAATTTGTGAAATTATCCAATATTTGTTTGATTATTTAGTACTATTGTCCACATGAAAATTCTACGAAATTATGTGAGAATTGTGATTGAAAATATTGGAAAATGTTGTTTCTTCTATCCTAGAGAAATCTGCGCTTGGATGTTCAACGTTCATACCTTGCAATACCAACGTTCATACCGTATACCTTAATACAGCGGCGCCGACTTCTTGAAAACCTCGTGGGTGCTCATGCAGTCGACTCAGGTGGCTCCTTTAAAAAAACTGGCGAAGGGCGAGAGAAGAAATGCACACTGATCGACAAATAAATATTCTACCTACATAATCCGTCAATTCTTCGTAAATTTGTACAGTAGAACTCGAGTTATAAGCGAACATACAGGCAGTAGGATAGAAAGATGTTGCATTTATTTTATAAAGAAGAGAAACGGAAGAGAAGAAAAGAAGATAAGTGAAAATGATAGATTTAATAATAAATAATGTTAATCTGTTTATAGCTTTTTTAAAGTGTATTATGTCTGCAGCACCTTTGCATCGTTGTACCTATTTATACTAAAATATAAAAATGAAACGATAATTATTTTATCATGGATACATAATTTTTATTAGCAGAAAATATTAGTATCTGCTTTGTACTCAACTTGATGTGTACGCAACACGAAATGTATAATCAACATTAATAAAGCGTTGTGCTATTTGCCTCTCGTGGGTGCTGAAGCCCCCGAGCACCCACGTAGTCGGCGCCCCTGCCTTAATAGGTATATATTTAAATATTACACTTGTTATTTTTGTTAGTTTTTGACATAACCAAGTGTAGGAATTCCTATCAGCTGGTTTGAAATAAAAATATTAGGTATGTTCAGGGTTCATCTATGTATGTTTTCCGTTTTTTATTCCACCATAACTTGTAAACGCTCAAACCGATTTAGAAGTATGTGGTACTGTTAGAATCGTTATGTCATCGCGAGTATCATAGCGTACCTTAACTGTCTAAATATTAAGTAAATAGTTGTCGAAATGCCCAAATCCCCCAAATGTCAATAAATTAACATAAATATATCGTATTTGGTTAAATCATAGGTGTTATTAAGTACATTTTGAAAATATATTTGTATCTACATATATGTATGAAGACATAAACTACAAATATTTCATAAAAACCCATAATAAAAATAATTATGTATACAGTAGTTCACTTTTTGAGACCGCAGTCGTGTTTTTAATTTATTTTAATATATAAACTTGTTATTGAAAACAACATAGTTGAAAATTTGTAGTACCTGTTCAGGTCGGTGAGGCGGCGCCGACGCTAGAGAAACGGTCGTCACAGGCACAGGTTGGAGCCACGAGGCGCACACACACACACACAATCACAGAAGGGAACACATGCAGGCGAGGCAGCGGGCAGCTGACGCCGGGCACCCGGGCTGCAGTGGGCGGCGCGAGCGGCTGCCGAACGCGGACTGGAAGCCGGGCAGCCGGGCAGCCGACGCGCCCCGGGCATCGCAACCTACCCGCAGTGACGGCGATACCTGCACCCTACGCGATCGACGTACGATTAAAGAGAATGGGCATTTTGAGACCACTTTTCCAGAAGCTGTAAATCATATAACAACGGAAAGATCTCTTTATGTAGAAAATTTATTACTACAACGACTGATCTCAATATGAGCCGTTTCAGAGTTATATCCTATTAAATATGGCTAATTACCTATATCCCGTAGGGCAGCGGTTCCCAAAGTGTGGGTCGCGACCCACTGGTGGGTCGCGAGCCGATTCCAAGTGGGTCGCCAACACAACGTATGCACGTAAGATATAATATGGCAGATAGATGACGAGATAGATTGACGAGTCTAAGTGTATTTAGGATACCTACAGACAATATAATAAAATAAAATAAATAAATAAAATAAAGACAGCACTTGAAAAGAATACAGTATAAAACTTGCAACCTTGTAACAGCGTGGGAAGATGAAATAGCCGCGCGAAGAGACAGCGCCGTGTCTCTAGCATCATCTCGCTCGCCCCCGGCGCACGCGCGGCCGGGCGGCAGCATCAGCTCTTCCGGAGCATCCGCGCGGCGCACGCGCTCAGTCGCCTATCGAGTGGCCCGCCGCACCCTTCCTGTCGGCTTTACGCATCGCATTCATTTGTTTTCGTTATTTTCTAAATACTATGGATAAGTATTCTAGCAAAAAAAAACTATTTTTTATGTTGTCGCACATTACAGTTTCTTACAAAATAAAGACTCACTTATGATACAAATGAATTGTTTATTTTTTATATCAAACCATCATTAACTTTTCCGAGAAAGTTCTCGCTGGGTCGCAAAATATTGTAATTTTAAAAAGTGGGTCGCGGCGTCAATAAGTTTGGGAACCCCTGCCCTAGGGCATATAATACAACCAGGCATTGTATTTTTAATAACTCTTGAACCCCTGGGTGGCATCGCCCGCCGATTGGCGTTTTTCGTATTATTTGTATTGTATCCGTAATTATGCAATTATCGGCTCTATTTCACCCTTCACCGCTGTAGAAGCCTGACATCGAAGCCTGCCATTTAATAAGCCACCGGTATGTATTATTACGCTTGCGCACACCTTCTACAAATTTTCGAGTGCTTTGAAAATTTTGCGTGTAGACTGGTAAAGTTGCGTGTAATGACCGAAATGTTAAACAAAATCCGCCACAGAGTACCCGAAACGATAAACTACATAAGCTGTGTGAATAAAAACTATATTGAGCCCCTAAGGGACTCACTAGATAATCAAGCATACTTGTCAAGCATCGCGTCGCAGGCTGGGAAGGGATCGTAAACCGCTGGAAATATGCAATTTTTTTTATATTTACCAAAAATGCCTAATTTTGGAGTTTATACCAGGGAGTCACGTTAATTAGACGAAATTGATTGATGAATGACGTGACTCCCTGGTATAAAACTACAAAATTAGGCATTTTTGGTAAATATTCAAAAATTATTTGCATATTTCTGCAGTTTACGATCGCCTCCCAGCCCGCGACGCGATGCTTGACAAGCATGCTTGATCGTCTAGAGAGCCCCTCAAGGACGCTCGACTTTGTCAGCAGTATATGGAAGGGAAATACTGGGGTATGTGTTGCTTAAACTCTGTAATGTGTTGCCCGACATATGTAATAAGCTAAGGTCAGCTGTTGAACATGGTGTGCCCAGTGCCCGTACATCATAATATACTATCTTTGATGGATCTTCAACGTTATTGTTATTGGAAAGGTGGGCCCAGCGCCCAAACATTGTTGCCCATTATCCTTTAAAGGGGAGACGCTAGTGCTACTTTCCCAGGTTCCAGATCTCTGGAATTTCCGGAAAATTTTTCCGCCCTGAAAAATTCGACAGACGACGCGGTAGCAGCAAGGCGCTTCGCGTGCAGTGTATACCGCCCCTCCGTGCCGCCCCGCGCACCTCAACGCTGTCCAAACCATCCAAACCGCAAGCAAGGCCACAAGCAGTGCCGGATTATCCAATAGGCCAAGTAGGCACCGGCTAATGGGCCCCACGCCATTTAGAGGCCCTGCGACAGGGATCATTCAATTCAAATCAAATCAAATCATATTTATTTTCAAAAAACCCGTTTAGGAAATAGAAAATACAGACATGAAATAAACAATTCAAATGCAACAATTAAATAAAATAAAATAACATAAATTCCTTAAGTTAAAACTGACTCAAATTGTACAAACATTTAGATATATCAATCAATCAATCAATCAATCATTGTTTATTGCCTTAAAAACTATTACGGTTTTGCAGACAGCATTTTACAGCATAATTTACATTAGGTATCTGCTGTTTTAATTAATGATAATGATAAAACATGCGGGTAAACTAATACATCCAATCGAATACTGTAGATAATATTAAAAATAAAGTCCAGTCTCTCCCAGATATTTCAATTATTTACATTTTTATTCAAATTAACATGGAAGTCACAAAAGTCGAATAAAATAATGTCTCAAAAGTCACAAAAGTCGAATACAATATCCAAATTTATCACCACGTACATACAGTTCAACGTACTTGATTATTTATTTATTTTTTCAAACATAATTATAAAACACATAAAAATGGTCATACCAAGTAATGGTGCGAAGAAACAACGGCCCACATTCACATGACCATGCTCAGCGCATACCCAACTAGGCCAAATATAGCCTGTATCTGGGCATACGACTTATTTTCTGACAGGTGGAGAAGCCTAACTGACGTAGTAGGTACTCATATAGATACATATACACATACACACATACATATACATACATACACAAATATATAAATATAACGATCTGAATATATTATAGTATTATTCATTTGCATTATATTACAATATAGTACATTTTGTTTAATATCTTATATCATGTTATGTAGTATAATAGTAAAGTTATGCAGAAATATTTTTTTAGGATATGACTTGCAGAAGTTCGTTATCTGTCCTTGAACGACCTATGTCGTCAAGAAGCCATTTTTTAAATATATTTTTTTAATAAAATGCTTGCTTTTAGGACATGTCGATATGCAACATTTTAGTACTGGCGATACTCAAAATCATTTTTAAGATGTACTTACTAAAACCACAAATTATAATAATTAATAAAAATGATCAAGAAATATAAAATCAGAAAAAGTCATAATAATTCAAAATGCTACTTAAAATTGTCAAAAAAAATGGCAAAAAAAAAAAACTTTTTTTTTACATTTATAATTTCTGAAATTGTTTCTAATAGATAGAAAAAATATATCATAATACAATTCTAAGGAGAAAATGTCTAATAAACTTTTTGATTCGACTAATAGTATAATTGTTATAAATTATCGACAGCTGCCAGCTTTGCGACCGTATTTTGTTTATATGCGCTCTTTTGCTACGCGACGTACCTACACTTAGTCAGTAATGTTTATCGGTTGAATTTTATTTATATACACGTTTATTCTACACTATATCGGCCTCAGCCCAAAGGGGCCCCCGAGATTTCGACGGCCTAAGGGCCTCTACATGGGTTAATCCAGCACTATCCACAAGCAAGGCCCGATCCCGCCTTCGCCCCACAGCCGCAGCGACTTTCACCGAAGCCAAAACCGGTGGAGATTTAGACGGCAAGACTCTCTGGAGGCAGCCAGCGCCGTCGACCACTCCGCGGTAGCCAGCTGAGCAGAAAAAGACTAATCAGCGGCGGTCGAAGTTGCTGCAAACTACATTGCCTCGCATTTCAATGATATGGAGTCAGATCATTTACGATAATTTGGAGTGGGCGACGCTGCCTTCTTATAGACAAGAGCTTTTTATTATTTTTACACGACTGCTCGACAAAAAAGGAGTGTAATGTGATCAGGGGTTCATCTATGTATGTTTTCCGTTTCTTTATTTCAATATAACTTCTAAATGCATGAACTGATTTAGAAGTGTGTGATATTGTTAGAAATACACAGGATTTAGCCAGCACCATTTCACGTTCATTGGCCCTAGAATGAACAACAATCTTCCCGAAGCAATTAAAAGTAGTGAGAACACATCCACTTTTAAAAAATCACTAACCGATTGGTTGTTGGAGGTGGGTAGGGACGGTTTAGGGAATATGCTGACTGTTGTATTTTGAATGATAGTATTTAGTACTTAGTATTTAGTTGTTACCATGATAATTTTAAATGACTATTATAGGTATGTAAACGTTATATCAATATGTAATTGATTTATATATGGATATTATTTTAGTTTTTATTTTTATTTATTTTGGTTCTATTATTATTTTCGTATACATATATGTATGTGTATGTGTGCATATATGGATATATATTTTATCTATAGATGTATATGAGTATATTTGTGTATCGCGTAAATATTTATAGTTTCATATTTGTCGATTTAAAAATAAGTACTAACTATAGTTTAACTTGACAGTGCACACTTAATATCTAGTCATTAAAAGTCTGCCTTAAAACAGGCCTAGGCCTAGTTAGGCGACTGAGTCAAACATTAAAAATAATGACGCATCAATTTCTTGCTAACATCTTACTTACAAATGACATTAATGTTTACTAGATGTGTTACTAAATAAATAAATAAATAAATAAATAAATCGATATGTCATCTCAAGTCATAGGTTTCCTTAATCGTCCAAATATCAAGTAAGTAATTTTCTAAATGTACAAACGTCAAAATGTTAATAAATTAGCATAAATATATCGTGTTCAGTATCAAATGAAAGGTCTGATTAAGTACATTCCGAAAATATACTGTATCTATATGGATAAATACATAATAAAAATAACGTAATTAAAATAATTATAAATACTATAGTTCACTTTTTGTAACGGCAGTCTTGTTTTTTATTCTTTTGAATATTGTTATTTGCGCTCCCGGCGCAAGTAACTTCGGTAGGTACTCTAATCATCAGTACCGAAAACTATCTCAAAATACCGCATATTTGGGTATCGGTAAACAACCATCTACGGGTTGCAGATGACATTGTGATGGTATAGTGATGACATTTGCGATTTGCAGATGCAGAATCAATCTAATAAATTACAGACAACCTCTAGAAAGACTTCTACAAAGCGTCATGTAAAATAGGATTAAACACGAATAAAGCGATGACACCTTATACTTCTAGAACGCAGAAAGAATACTAGAGGCGGTTTAAAATATATCTATCTCAGGAAAAAATTAAGTTAGCAAGGAAACGATCTAAAAATACAACTTCGGCAAACGTAACTCAATCCGCAAAAACTTTGGTAAAAAAAAAGTATACGCTGAAATATAACATCCCTTAAAACCTGAAAAAAAACACATTCGACCAGTGTGTCCTCCTAACTATGACGCATTGCTGTAAACCGTAACAGCCGAAATCATAACCAAAATATGAGTAAATAAATTTCATTGGACAAGCTCAACAAAGATACTGTTCGTAAAAGGTGTACTGTAAAAGGGTACTGCACAATAATTTCAAGTCGCTATACCGATAAAGGCGTTAGTCGGTTGTGTACATCATTTAAACTGAATGAAGAAAAAAAGACTTTCGATGTTATTTATTGAATATTTTAATAATAAAGTTGCGTGAAAATACAACAATTTTTTATTTTAATTTTACCATTCCATTTAGGTGAGACCCATATTTATGAGTAAGCGATAAGTCCGCTATTTGTGCATAAATAGTTTTTTATTAAACCAGTGTTTTATTCGTTACGTAATGTTTTTTATAACAAAATAAAGTTATTTTATCTTATATTTATTTTTACTGAACCTGAAATATGATGATTCTAATTCGGTAATCTATTGGTATTTGAACCATAAATATAACGATGGTATGATTTTCGTGTCCTATTCTTCATGCATTCATGCATTACCTACCTTTAGGTACTTTCAATATTTACATATATTATTTGAAGCATTCTTAATAGACAATAAAAAACTGAATTTATTGATATCATTATAATATTACATGGTTAAAAATTAAAAAAAAGTTTATTCGAAAGTAAGATTTGATAGAATAGAATAGATTAGCTTTATTATGCTATAAAAACATAACCTTACGAATGGTTTTATATAAACTGGTTTTATAAAAAAGACAATTTATGCACAAATGGCGGACTTATCGGTATAGCGATATCTTACACTCAACCATTTGATAAAATAATTCCTAATTTTCAGCGAACAATACACAAAGAAGTAGTAAAGTAAATTTAAAAATAAAGTTATACAAATATATGTCAATAACTTATGCTAAGGTTGCCCAGGGAGGATAAAGGAGAGGACAAGGTGAGGTATTTGGTTAGTGGCTGTGTAAAAATAAATGTTTCTTCATCAACTTTTTGAAAGTATGCAACGAAGGTGCATGTCTGATAGAGTGAGGGAGCTGGTTCCATAAACGAGCAGAATGGACAGTAAAAGAGTGGGTGTAAGCAAAAGAATGATGTATCGGAATGGCGAGTGTGTTATCCCGGCTTGATCGAAGTGGAAGACCATGGCCTCCCAAAGGGTGGAAATTCTCCTTGAGAATTCTCTCAAGGTGAATTTCCACTCTCTTGAGATAGGAGGGTGAAGTGGGGTTATTGAGTATGTTGTAGAGTAGCGACAACGTATGCATATTACTTTCTCAGATTTTTTTACTCGATGACGCCCTTATTATTCACCTCTTTACTTACCCACCATTCTATTATTTCCGTTACCCCCCACAATTAAGTCATGCCGATCAGAGAAAACCGGCACCAAAACGGCATCGTTATCCGAAATAAAAAAATAAACCCCCAAAAAACTGAACGACTAAGTGCCAAATAATGATAGACATAGAGAAATAGGACGATTTTCCGTCTAGTCATGCAGTCCTTAGATTTTACCTCAATTTATCGTACTTACAATACAGATCGTACTTTTGTCATCTATGGTACCACAATCTTATAGAACTACTACAACCGTACTAAACTACTCAATCGTACTCTAGATTTCCCTACGCGACGCAGCCAGGGCGGCATCCCGCCCTCGGGCAACGGCGGGGCGGCCGCCTTCGCGCGTCACTCGCCCCGCCGCCCTCGCCCCCCGCCCCTAACGCCCCCGCCCTAGCCACCCAATCCCCCCCAAAGTCCCCCCGTCCAACCGTCCCGCGAGCTGTTGAATCGCCGCGACGCGGACTCTGTCGCAATGGTCCGCGCTTATGCTCACATGACCGACTCCCGGCGGCACAGAAAACTACAACAAACGCCGCACACCATAGTCAGAGAGCTCGCTGCTGTTTAGTAACCACTCTTCATTTAACTTTCGTAAAGCGGCGCTAGAAGTTGTGCCAAGTTTTTTCCTCTTTATTATTAAGTTTTTACCTATGTAATTGCTGTTTTTTCACACTAGCCATTATGCACTTGGATAACTTGGGTTTTAGTTGGAATTTGAATTCAAATAAATTTTAATTCAAGGCCACCTTATTTTTTTTTAAGAATCAGCTTTTTGTCTTTCTGTCGTTTGTTTTTGCAAAAATATTTTCGTTGTGCAACCATGGCAAAGTTGAAAATTTGCATCATTTTCAAATATGAGATCCTGTGCCGATGTTTTATATTACAGCTTCTAGCAGTCTGGCTATACAGTTACCATAAATGTGTACTGTTAAGAGCTGCAAATAATGATGGAGGAGTTCGTGATTAAATAACCGAGCCTGGTCAAACTGCTTCTGCATGACAAGGTATAACCACAGATTTCACTGCAAACAGTCGCAAAGTTGCGCAGAAGTTGTGGCTGGAGACTCTTGGTCACCCACCGTACTTTCCAGACCTAACTCCAATAGGCTCGCACTTCTACTGGGAGGCTACCGGATGGGTGCTGATTCGCGAGTTGGGCCGACCGTAGCACGTGGGTCATAAAGGCCCAAATGCATTGGGCCCAATAGCTCCTAAAAATCCTTAGAAACAGCCCGTTGGCCACTCGATCGCGAGTGGCATGCCTGACAAAGGACGCTAAGAGCCGGTGACAAATTTGCCACTACAGGTAGAGGCCGCGTAGCGACTTCGAATCTAGAACCAGATTAGAGGGTGTCAAAATCTGCCCAAATGCAAGACAAGACAAGGGACGAGGTGGCCCAGTGGCTTGCGAGGGTTAGTACCCACCTCGATTGAGGTAGGCAGACGCCTGATAGAAATCAGGCTGTGGCGGGCCTAGACGGTAGATTTTTCTCGTCTAAAGACTTTGTGAATAATTCAAAGGTTAAGAAATGGAAGCAACCATTACCGAGAGAGTCTAGAAAGGTACGCTTTTTAAGATGGTAGATGGTGACAGAAGGTCACCTATGCTTAGAAACAGTAGAGTGCTAACTACTACGGGCGAACTGGTCACCCCAGGAAGGTATAACCATATTGAACATTCTTTCAACCTGGGATGAACGTGGAGACTTGGGGACGAAGACAGTCCACCATCTAGCCCGCCAGAGACAAACGCCTTACCGAGCGGCACTGGGAAAGTTGAACCAGCGGGAACCTCGCGCCCTAACTAGCAGCAGATTTGACCGGATTTTCCGTCCTGGGAGCCTCTGCATATGTTCGATGTCGCGTGCGCGGCCTCTAAAGCTTTGGTTTTCTAAGAAAGCGGTGCCGTTATTTAGCGGCCGTAATGTAGCGTTGGGTGACGTCACCAAAACGTTGTCTTTAAAAACCATCGGTGTTGATTACCTATAGAGCTTCGAGTGTCACCGTAACGTCAAATAGCGGTGCCTGGATCTTGTCAATAAGTAGAGACCACGTATCAGTGTCGTATGTCATCACTGGCAACACGCACTGATTATAGACTGTCGTCTTGAGGCTCTGTGTTATTTGTGACTATTTGAGGAATTAGATGGTTGTCCGCCCGCAATACGGATCCAAGAGTTCTACAGAATCGACGTACCATCAGTAACCATCGTATCAATGCGCTTCTTGAATAACATCATCACAAAACAAAACAAAAACACAATAATTTATTAAGAACACGAGAAAACGAATGATAATTACCGGAATTGACGCCACCCGGTATCGAGATAAATCAAAAAATTAATGAAGCTATAAAGGGTACACAGAATTTATTGGTTTATAGAATCATGCCTGCGCATGATTATCGAGTTCGAGGAAAAGAACGTCCGGCAGCGTTTAGGCTACATAAAAAGCGGCTTTATAACCGCTGTAAGCTCTC
This sequence comes from Micropterix aruncella, assembly GCA_944548615.1. Classification (NCBI taxonomy): domain Eukaryota; kingdom Metazoa; phylum Arthropoda; class Insecta; order Lepidoptera; family Micropterigidae; genus Micropterix; species Micropterix aruncella. Next base: position 12,780,569 of record OX155966.1, read on the forward strand.
TGGCTAACACCCTAACCGAGCCTTAACATCGAAACACCCTAAATTGAAACGAAGGAGTCCCTTCCCCCTCCCACTCCTCAAACGCACCTGCCGCCCGAGACAGTAAAATAAATCGTTAATTATATAATTAGTAAACAATTGTAGAGTCGACTTTTACTACAAACATATCACAAACGTGCGAAGTTCAACTTTAAAAATCTACATGTAGTCGAAGCATATGAGATCAAAGCTTGTCGTTTCCAGTAAAAAAAAATCGGAAGTATTTAGCTCAACAGGTTTTATATGTATTTTTGGACGCTGAATCCGATTTTCAACTTGCAACATCGCCAGTGGTCAGGTAACTTCAGGAATCGCGAAAACCGCAAAAAATGCATTTAATTTAGTTTTTCGCATATAATTCACGAATAAAGCATTTTTTGATAACGACTATTCTGCACAAATTTGAGTAGACAAAAATTCCTACAATGCATATTTACAAACATACGACTATTCAGCACAAAACTAGAGTAGACTAAATTTCCTACAATTCATTTATGCAGACTTGATTCCTCTAAGCGCGCTTAAGAATGGTAATTTTTTGTCACTTAGAGAAAAACGCAAAAAATGGAATTTTGAAAGTGAGCCCGTTTTTTGAACGCTCTTTAGCGACGGTTTGGTATATTAGACGAATTAAGTCTGTAAATATGAATTGTAGGAAATTTTGGGCTCGATTGCGTTTCTTCGTGAATTAAAATCGGAAATTAGTCCGTGTGAACGAGACAGGGCAATACGCTAGAGCAGAGTGTGAGATGACCGATTGTCACTTTTTCGCATTAAAACTGCCGGCCAAGGTCAAATTATATACCGCACGAAATATGCTCGAATTTATTCGGACGAGTATAAGTTCGGCAGGTAGTATTTATCGACGATCGTTCGTTTCATATCCCGCTCTAACGTATTGCTCTGTCTCGTTCGCTTGGACTAATTTTAGTTGTAGTTCACAAAGAAACGCAATCGGGCCTTTTGTCTACTGAAATTTGTGCTGAAAAGTCGTTATCAAGAAATGCTTTATTCGTGAATTATAAGCGAAAAACTAAAAAAATATATTTTTTTGCGGTTTTTCGCGATTTCTGAAGATTCTCACCTCTGGCGAGGTAGCAAAGTTAAAAATCGGATTCAGCGTCCAAAAATACATATAATACCGCTAAGAATAATGCTTTTGGGTTTTTTTCCTGGGAAAAACCCCATATGCTATTCAGCACAAAACTAGAGTAGACCAAATTTGCCCGGTAGCATAGTGGCATCGCCTGATCTTACATTGTAAGGTCCCGGGTTCGATTCCTGGCTGGGTCACCATTTTCCGTTGGGATCAAATTAACGGAATTGCATTTTCAATTCTGTCTATCGAATGCAATAGCAAGACACACACTTACAGACATGTTACACGCACACATACATATAACACGTCATAGTAGGGTTGGTTGTAAGAGATTGTCATATGACAATAAACCCGCCCATTGTGACATTTCACAATAAAGAGTTATAAACAAACAAACAATATGCTTGGACTAATCGAGAACTCAGAAAGGTTTGCGTTTTTTTAAAATCTGCTACGGGTTAAAACTGTATGTTATAAATTTTCTAAATTATTGTATTATGTATGTTTAACTGCCTCTGCTATGACGGCGTTTTGGGACGGTTGCGTAACAAAAGCAACAATTTTAAAAATTAAAAACACGACTGCAGCTCGCTACACGACTGCAGCACTTTCTCCTTATATGAGAGCAAGGGATCGTCGGACGTACCCTATGACACTCGGGATAACATAGCAATTCTAATATTACCACACACTTCTAAATCGGTTCAAGCATTTAGAATTTATGGTGGAATAAAGAAACGGAAACACAAATACATGAACCCTAAACATATTACA